>CAUYQV010038841.1:0-60157 GCA_963574575.1 Galagoides demidoff | reverse complement strand
CATGTTTCTCTAGTCTCTATTTCACTTACTTCTCTTCTGATCGTCTTTGTTTATTTCTTTCTATTAATTTGGGCTGAGTTGTTCTTCTTTTTATAGTGTCTTGAAATTTGGTAGCTGTTTGAGAGCTTTCCTCTTTTTTTTAAGATGGAGCCTCAAGCTATCTCCCTGGGTAGAGTGCCATGGCATCACAGCTCATAGCAACCTCCAACTCCTGGGCTCAAGCGAGTCTCCTGCCTCCGCCTCCCAAGTAGCTGGGACCACAGGCGCCTGCCACAATGCCCGGCTGTTTTTTTTTGGTTGCAGCCATCATTGTTGTTTTGGCGGCCTGGGCTGGGGATTCGAACCCGCCACCTTAGGTGTACGTGGCTGGTGCCTTAGCCGACTGAGCCACAGGCGCCAAGCCAAGTTTATTATTTTCAACATTTTTTTTTTTATTTCTTAAAGTCCAATTTGACCCTTACTTAAATCTTCCTAATTATTCTTGGTAGTCCCTTGCTATCCGCTAATTTTTTTTCAATATTGTCCCTCATTTTACTAAACTTCTCATATGTAATTGCCTTCATCCTGTATCTACTAATTCCAGTATCTGCTGCGGTCTTTGGAATGTTTGTACCTGTTGCATATCGCTTCGGTTGACCATCATTAATGGTTATTTACCTCCTAATTTGTTTGGGAGGTTTTGTTTATGAGCATGCATATGTGAAATTTCTTCAGGCATAAAATAGAATTGCTTTTCTTGAGATGGCATTTGCTTCTGCCTCTGCTGAGAACCAGCTGCTACTTATTTGGGACTGTGTTTAGTTCCTTAGTGATGCTCTCAAGGTCACCTTTCCCATGTGGTGGAAATCCCAAGGATTGGCAGCCTTGTGTTCTGTTCACTTGATGATGCCTACACTTTCATACTGCTGGATCTAAATTAGTGGAAGCATATGTGTTCCCTTAGTAATCCAGTTGTTCCTGTCTGATTGCCCTGTCAGCTGCAACTCTTGACTTTGCGTATTTTTTTTGGAAAGAAGTTTGGGAAATTCTTAAAAAATTTCCCCTATATATGCAACCCAAAAAGACATGTGCTAAAAAGCATGTTTACATGATCTAGTTGTTTTGAATTAGGAGCAGAAAGGGTTTTTTCTGCTCAGACGATTTATTCTCAATTTGTTATTTGTAACCTGTGTTGTGTGTATTAAATTTATGTCTTAGAAAGTCAACCTAAGAAAGAAATGGCAATTTTATAGATAGAAAAATCACACATGCTGCATTTACCTGGGGCTTATCAGTCAGTACTATATTGCCAAAACAAGCAAATATCATTCAATAGAGTAAAATGATTTCAGCGAAATACTGAAGCAAATGCTTACTGGAAAAATGAAATTGTTTTTATTGTTTTCATTTCTTTCTTTCTTTTTTTTTTTTTGAGACAGAGCCTCAAGCTGTCCCCCTGGGTAGAGTGCCGTGGCATCACAGCTCACAGCAACCTCCAACTCCTGGGCTCAAGTGAGTCTCCTGCCTCCGCCTCCCAAGTAGCTGGGACCACAGGCGCCCACCACAATGCCTGGCCATTTTTTGGTTGAAGCCATCATTGTTGTTTGGCGGCCTGGGCTGGATTCGAACCTGCCACCTTAGGTGTATGTGGCTGGTGCCTTAGCCACTTGAGCCACAGGAACCAAGCCTGTTTTCATTTCTTAAACTTGAAGATAGTGTACTAGAAATAGTCTAAATTCATACACATATGTATAGACCACTGTGCTTCAGAAACTGAAGTTCCCTGTGAATTGGAAGTCAAGGTAAAAAAAATGTAATTTTTTCAATCAAAGAAGACCTACCCTTGTAAATTTCCCAGTAACGTCTTTTTCTATTTGAGGAGACAAAATATTAGGTGCCCTGGAGCAGATTATTTTTTATCTTGAAAAAAAATCTTCTGAATATCTTTTAAGGCATTTATCTGAGAGAGATGTAACAAAGCATTTTCAGACTTGAGATAACACACCTGATGGAGTATACAACTCTTTGTCTATTCAGTGCTTTATGTTTTGGGAACTGTACTATGATTTCTGGAAACTGCCCTTTCTGTTCTATGTGGATTGAACAGGAACTTTCATGTTTTCCAATGTCTCTACATACATGTATATATGATTAAACACTTGACCCCAAACAGGCTGGTGATAATTTCCTGATGTCTAAAATGGTAGACAGAAAATTTTGGACTTAATACCAAGGTCAGTTTCTTGGGTAGTTCACATTTTAAGATATAAAATTCAGAAGTTGTCAATGGTCATGTTTCCAGCTGTTTAAGGAAAATTTTTAATCACATTGGAGATAAAAAAGATATAGGGAAGAGAAAAAATAATTCAGTAAAGATAATGTCTGAATTTCAGATATTTCAGATTCAGTTTTCCTCTGAGATTAGGCTCATTTGTGTATTTGCTTCTTTAACAAATTGTTATAATTCAATAATTGATTCATTTTATAATTAAGTGAAATGCATTTGGTTTTCTGTTACTTGTACCCCACAGACTCTTAACCAATAACTCTACCTTACCCATATACTTCTTGGTATATGGAATTTACTGTCCCTGGAGATGGACGGGTAAGTCTGCAGAATTGAAACAGAGCCTACAGAGAGGAAAGAGTTTGAAGTTATCAGCTTCCCCGCCACCAGGTGCAACATTATGGAAACATCTCTGTGGGGTTGATGTGGATATTGGTAACGTAGGCTTACCAGTAGGCTGGACAAAATACATGGCAGGCCTAACATTGTGGATATTTCTTTGTAAAAATGACTCTCTGTGCCTATTCGGAGCCTGTATTTATTGGGTAAGTGGGTCCACTAATGTATCATTGGGAACTGAAGCTCAGGGTGACATAATTGAATCATACATAATATAACCCTGAGGAGAGAGTTCTCCTGATTACTCCTCTTTACACCTTGAAAAGCCACCACTGGCACATGCTGACAGGTGTGCCCAAGCAGCAGCACAGCATCAGACCACAAGGGGCCCTCTGCTTCCAATAGCACTGAAGCAGCAACAGTAGCAAAGAAGAGAAGAGGACCGTGCGTGAGGACCAGGGCTGCTTGGATAAGGTGGATTGTTTTTCTCCGTGCAGTGATTGTAACTGGAAGCAATGACGCCTTAAACCAGGAAACTCTCCAAGGGTACATGGACCTAGAGTCAAAAAGGATAGTCTATTTAGGAGGGACCTTCTCTCTCACTGTTGTGATGGGGACTCAAGTCATTGGAATTGATATTCAAAAGTGATGACATGGGTTACAAATGTTAAAATTAGAGAGCACAGTTTGGCACAGTATATGGTCACTACTTATAGACTAAACAAAAATCTACACAGAAAAAAAGACTAGCAGAAATCCATCAGTATATTATAGTATTATATTTGTATGCACTTTCTTCTTCCATCTACTTTTTTATTTAAAAATTGTTCTATAATCAATATGCATGACTTAAAATGAGAAAACTCTTAATTATTGGAGTGCAGCATACAATTTAAAAATCAGTACTTTAATGAGTAAATTATAGTTTTCTAAGAAGAAGTTAATCCTAAAACATTGATGACATTCACACCTATGCATTATGCATATCACAAAGGAAGCATTCTGAATATAAAATAGGGTATAATAGGAGAATTTGGATTGTATAATTACTTGTCAAATTCTGCATCATATATATACCTTATTCCACAACTAAAGCAGCATGCACATTTTTAATCAATCTCCTCAGAGAGCTTAGTACTGAGTCCCAAGCAAAATTTGATCATTTTTAAATAAACAAATTTTTAAAGTAAAGGTCTTACTGTGTTTTATGGAAATATCACTATATCAAAATGTCTTCCGTGGAGTCTGATCAAGTGCTATTCTCTGCTGGACAATATTAGTTGACAAACTTTGCTAATAGCACATTTAAAGGAAATAGTTTAGTTGCAGAGCTGTTAGCAGCTGAGACGCAAGCATACCATTAGTTTATTTAATTTGAATATGGATTCAAATTATCCTACTTGTCATATCTAAGTATAGTGTTGAGCCTTATGTCATTAAAGACTCTTTTGATTTAAACTGACAGTAAAGCAAATCTATGTGTTTAAGTAATAAAGGATTACTCTAATCTATGTAAATGAAAAATCTGGAGATATATTTGTCTTTATATTTTTTCTTGAACCAGGAAGAAGCAAGTCTCTCTTCCTCTCTCTCTGCCAATTCCTTTCTCTGACACACTTTTCTCTCATGCAGTTAATATGATTACATCTTCACAACTCCAAGTTCAGTGCAAAAGAGGAAACATCCCTACAATTATAAGTGCTTTATAAATATTAACTCATTTAATAATTTGGCAACTATTAGTAATATAGGAATGAATGATAATACTTACATCAATTTATATAAGTACTGTATTGTTATTCTCATATTATAGATAGGAAAACTGAGATTCAGAGAAATCAGATCACTTACCCATGGTCGTACAGTTAATAAGAGCCAGGGCTACCCAGGATTTGAAACTGAGCAGTTTTGGTTCTGAGTTTGTCATCTTACCTGTTATGCTGTATGACCGCTCTTTGTAATCTTAAAGCATCTGAGTTTATATCAGCTAGTTTATTAATGTTTTGGGGTGTCCCCTTAAACCTCTTTGTTGATGGCAAAATGCCTCCCATTCCTCAAAGCTCATCCTAAGTATCACATGTTAATTTTGCAAGCTTCTATGAGCCCCTAGTTTCTGCTGTAAACCACCTGTATGTTCTTTTAATGACCATGTGGCTCACCTTGCCCTACAATCAGATAACAGTGTGATCCTATCTGCTTCTGAAGGGTAAGGGCTGCACATTTCTAATCTCCTGATACAAAACCTAGACTGGCACAAAGTGTACAATTAGTGAATTGTTAATGTATTATTCACTTCATGAATGAATGAATGAATTAAATATGAATTAGCAATTTCTCTTCTGTTACTTCTGATATAGGACAAAAAGCACCTCCACAAGGAAAACTGGGAAAAATGCCTCTGAAACTTTGAAATTACTGGGATTCAGAAGCCAAGACAGTGGCTGGTTTGGCTTGGATGATGTTGTGGTGAGAGCCATACAGAGTGGCTTGATCTCATTTGAACTGAATGAACATTTAGAGAGGTAATACAGTAGGAATCAAGCGAAGTTGACAGAATTCTCTCCTGATAGTCCATCCCTGATGTTTACACAAATGGAATTGTAGGATCAAATTTTTATTCCTCAAATAGGAGTTTGGACCATTCTTTGGGGTATGCTTAAAATGCAAACCAGAATTGACAGGAATATGCGTCTGTAATTTCATTCCTGATAGCTTAACCAGTGCTTTTGGAAACTACTCATAATTCAGATTCATTTTTACAGGCTTTTCCACCTCCAAAATAGTTTCGAAATGGCACCTTCATTTCTGAAAGTCCATGGAGATAGTAACGAACTGTTCATCTCATAACTATGCATATATAAACTGAATTGGGTATTTCCACACCCTCACTTTGCTTTCTCATTTCCATGTTTTCTGGGCAGCCCATTTTTTGACGAGAAAAGTTTTAGACAGATTTAGGTTTCATGAGGAGGAGGAGTGCCCTCAAAAAGAGAGGGCAATATCTAAAGATAAGATTAATTTCATCATGGGAGGTCTTGCATCTCTGATTGTCTTAAAGTAAGTTCCAAAGAAACAGGGTCTGAGAGGAGAAGACAGTGACGTAATGAGGGGTGCTCAGATGTATAGTGCAGGGCAAAGAAGGACGTTGAGAAAAAACATCGCTTCAGGAGAAGTCTTACCCCGGGGAGCTCAAGATGTGAGTGCCAAGTAAGCTGGCTGTACACCCCACAGCAGTCTGTCCTGGTCTATAAGTGTGGGACTACTGTGACCCTGGAGGCTTCTGGAGGCCAATTCTCTAAAGAAGAAATAGGAAATATGTGGCCTAGCCCAGAGATAAACATAATATGAACAGGTAATCACTATCTCCATGGAATTTCAGAAATGAGGGCCATGTTTTTTAGAGTTAGAAGAGACTATAAAAATAAATCTAAGTTTTGAGTGGTTTCCAAAAGTATGTGTCTGTATTGATTTGTTCAGATGGCTATAACAAACTACCTAAAACTGGATCACTTGAGTAACAGAAATTGTTTTTCAGTTCTGGAAGCTGGAAGTCCACAGTCAAGGCGTGTTAGCAGGTTTGTTCCTCCTGGGGCCTCTGAGGGAAGGGTCTGTCCAGGTCGCCCCTGGCCTTGCAGCTTCTCATTCACATGCAGTTTTATCTGTGTGCATTTTTTCTGTGCTGAAATTTTTCCTTTAATGACATTGGTCATATCAGATTAGGGACCACAATAGTACCTCCAACTTGATTACCTCTGTAAAGACCCTATTTCCAAATAAAGCCACATTCTGAGGTATTAGGGTTTTGTACTTCAACTGTGAATAAGGGATGCTATTCCATTAATAGGGCAGTTCTTCCTAACAGTCATGCAGAGACAGAGGTGACTATTACAGTCCTCACTAACCATGCTATTCATTCTACTGTGAGTAAATAGATTATCTTGATCATCTTTCTCTTCTCTATTTGAAATAATACTTCTGGGTAAAGCTAATTAAGACTTAAAATATGTTGCCCTGTATAGAGCTCAGCCTGTATGGAAGGTGTTCTAGAATTTAGTTTGATTTGAGCGGGCTTCTTGACTGCCGACAACTTCGCTAAAGTCATTCATAAATCTGACCTTGTTGGTCATCAGAATACTTGATTATAAAGAAAGTTTGAAAGGTAATGGCTCTTTTCTTGGATGTTATTGGACATACGTGGTATTTCTGAGCCTGTGTTTTTCTCTTGGTTTCACCTCTTTTCTTCCCTGCAGGTTTATCGTGGTACACCTGTCCTCTGTTGTGGACAACAGACATTTGGTTACTTTTGTGAGATCCTTAGAGGAAGCCCTGCTCAGCACCACTGCCTGCATAGTACTGTCCCACCAGAAGGACCAGCCACATCGCACAGCTGTTTCAGTGGTGCCTTCTAAAGACTTAAACCAGGCACTAAAGAACTTGCACTTGGAAGGATTTGGGGGACCCCCGGAGCCATCCCGGCATTTCCAAGTAAGAGAAGGAGAACAACTTCTTTTAAGGTTTACTGGAAATATATTTGCTTCAAGTAAGTATAAAGAAATCTTTTAATATATTTTATGGGCTATAAGCCACAATCTTCTGAAGGTACTTGCTTCACTTGTGTTACCAAGGAAACCTTCAGAGGCTTGAGGGGGACATCAAGAAGCAAGAAGAGAAAGGACGTATTTACTTCTTTCTTCTCATTCTGTCTCTTTCTTATTAGGGACACATGTTCCTTTGTAGGCATAGTCTAAGTGACACTTTATAACAATAGCCTTCTCCACAGTCATTCTCCCAGGTGAGGCAGGATCATCTCATACCTACCAGGCAGTTGCTGGTAAATCTCCCCTGCCTCCACTATCAGCCCACACAGCAACAAGAGTGGTCTCCTATAAGCACAAATTGTGCTACATGATTCCTTGGATTAATACCTTATTAGCACCTCCTCTTCTACCTAAAATAATACCCAAACTACAAAGAATCTAATCTGAGATCAGTGAACTTGCAAGAGATACATTCCATGGATATGTGTGGCTGTTTCTACAGGTCCACAGCACAGCACAGAGACCCAGCCAGGGACTGCAGAAGGGCACGTGGAAGGGTGGTGTTTTGCCTGGGACCGGCTGCCTGATGGTGCCCAGTTGTAACAATGCTGCTGTCACCGTCTCATTACATTTGTGTCCTCTAGAAAAAAAAAAATTGTTAATTCCATGGATTTTATTGTAATTCCATGGACTTTAGTCTATGTATTTAAACCTTATTATAATTCCATGGATTTTAGTTTATGTATTTAAAAGACTTCTCAGAAACCATTGACAGTTTTCACCAAATTCCAAAGAGTCTGTGGTACAAAATAGTTAATAACGATTAATGTAGAGGATATGCTTGCTTACCTCTCATCACCATGTGTATTTAGTGTTTTTTTTTTTCGTTGTAAGTCTGATTACAATTTGAAGTTATTTTATGTGTTTACTTCTGGCTCCCATAGTCATACTCTTTACTGGAGTTAACACCTCCCACGGGCAATGACGTGGCTCTCTAGGGCTGTCTCCTCCAGCATCGTGTAGGACCTGGTGCGTCATAGGCTTGAGCAACTGCAGTGGGGGGGGGGGGGGAATGAGTGACAGCACTGAGGAGAGCAAGTGGAGTGAAGAGCATGAGAGGTGACAGAGCAACAGGAAGAAGAGAGAGATCAGCTAAGACAGAACAGATAAAAAGAGAAATGAGCAGAAAGAAATGAAGCAAAAGAACACAGGAAACAGCTGTGAGGGAAGAGAGCAAAAGGTCTTTGGGGGAGTTGCTGTCACCCCAATTTCTTTTTTATTAAGTTAGCCCCTATCCCTGCCTAACTCTTTTCCCTGAGGTGATGTACAATTTCACAGGTGTGTGTGTGGGAGGATGGGTTGTGGGAGAGAATTAAGGATGGATTTAATGGAACCTCTGGCCCAGGAACACTTGACTTGGAGTGATAGTCTCTATTGATTATATTTACGTGTATAAATTAATACTCATTCCAAAAATTGAATGATAACATATTTCCTCTGATTCGGGAAACGGCTCCAAGCCCCATTGGTTTTGTTGCTTCCAAAAAATGATGAGGCTTAAAGGTGATGCTGCCCCTTTTTTTTGGTATCTCAGGAATAAGTGAGACCTAAAATAATGCAATTTGAAGTGTCGTTCTCACTGTGCGTGCAGGGTCTCAGCCAGCTGATAAGATCTAGAAGGGACAGATGTCAGAGAAGAGGGGAGGGGAGCGAGGGGAGGAAGAGGAAGGAAGCTGGAAGAGAGCCCTTTCTACGTACTTGGCTTCCGGAGCAGAAACCACAGTGTCCATCCTGGGGAAATCTCCCCGACGAGAGGGAGTCAAAACCCAGAAGTGTCCCACCCAAACTAGTGATGCAAATGATTTTCCGGTCCTACTCTGGGCAGCAGCTGTGTTTACCTACTGCCCTTCATAGGAGTCGGTTACTGTTTTTCTCTCAGGCTGCACTTCCCCTTGTGCTGCTGCCTGCAGGGGAGACCAGGGAGCAATTGCTAAAAGTGCTAAGAGTCTCCAAGGCAGCCAGCGCATGTACAGTCCCCCTGAGTGGGACGAGTGCCTAGATCCTTTATGCTCTGCTTTTCCTTGGGATCCCAGGCCCCACTGAGTTTTCCTCTAAGAGGAATAAATCCCTCAGCTTAGAACTGATAGCTCACCCTTCCCTAAGGGTGTGCGGCAATCTCTGTGAATATCAAAGATAGGAAGCTAGAGTTGGCCTGCAGGGCTCCCTGCCCGTCCCACCTCCTACCCTCACTCTGGTTGTCCCTTATCTCCTGTTTAGAGAAGCCTTCTCTGTCCATCCTGATTATGTCAGTTCTTGTTTGATTTTTCTCAGACCCTTATTTGACTTTTGCAGATCCTCACTTTTTCTTTGGTGGCCTTGATCAGAGATGCAATTTATCACAATTTTCTATTCACTCATTTAATTGTTTGATCAGTGCCAGTTTCTCTGACTCATATAGTCCCCTGAGAGAAGGGACCATCCTGTAGGTGAGCACCATTGAATTCCCAGTACCTAAAAACTTAAGAACTTAACATTATAATACTACATGTGATTAGAATATTAAAAACTTTGGCTCGGTGCCCATGCTCAGTGGTTAGGGCGCTGGCCACATGCCCTGGGGCTAGTGGGTTTGAACCCAGCCTGGGCCTGCTAAACAACAATGACAACTACAACAACAAAATAGCCGGGAGTTGTGGTGGGCACCTGTAGTCCCAGTTAGTTGGGAGGCTGAGGCAAGAGAATCGCTTAAGCCCAAGAGTTTTAGGTTGCTGTGAGCTGTGACACCGTAGCACTCTACCAAAGGGTGACATAGTGAGACTCTGTCTCAAAAAAAAAAAAAAATTAAAAACTTTAACTAATGAATATAGGCAACTGCCCTTGGAAAATACCAAAATTTCCCTATTCACTTATACATATGTAAGATACAGATGACTCTTTTGAGAACATTTATGGGACCTGGGTCTTATTTCTATTTCTAAAAGGAAGTAAGACGGACAGGTGCACCCAAGGTTTTCATGTGGATCTTTGATGTTCTTTCAGACACAAGCTCCAGCCCGCTTTCATTTCCTAGGTTAAAGCTGTCAGTTCATCACCTAGCCTTTCTGTTATGTGATGTCTGAGTCCCTGGCACACATAAAATTCAGAAAATGGTCATAAATATTTTTATAAGACTTTACTTATTGACTCCTTGCATTCAACCATAACATCTCATAATGCTCTACGGAGGAGGTGTGTATGTCTCAAAGTTGCCCTGGATACCCTTTCGCTCAGGGGAGAGATTTTCCTGAATACATATGTAGAATGCTAGAATAACCATTCTTTTATTCACTCAACAAAAATTTCCTGCCCATACGTATATTATAGTTAAGCAGAGGCACACAGAAAATAAGCCAATAAGTAAACAGAATGCACAATTTAACAAGTGAAAATGAATTACAGAAGAATAAAACAGAAAAATGATAAAGAGAGTCTTGGAGGGAGTGGTAGGGTTGCAGTTGTAAGAAGTCATCAGGAAAGACCTTTCTGAGAGGGTGACATAAATCATCTCTGAGTAGGTGATAGAGCAAGACTTAATCTTATCTCAGGGGAGTTTGTCCCAGGTGGAGCGATTAAAAGTCCAAGTGAATTGAAGCAGAAACATTCCTTGTGTGTTTGAAGAAAGGTAGAGGCTGGGATGGTTAGAGGAGAGGTTGCGGGGGATGAGGCGAGGACTTGTCATGCTTTGAAAACCATTGCAAAGACTTTGCCTTTTATGCCAAATGAAATGGAGAATTGTGAAGGTTTTTCAACAGAGGAGTGACCTGATTTAGATTACAACTGTGTTGAGAAGAGACTAGAAATAAGAGTAAAAGCAGGGAGGCCAGGGAATGTTTAATTGCAGTGGAGCAATTAGAGAAGGCAGTGGCTTAGAGGAAATGGTGATGGGGGATGGGCCACATCTAGAACATTCTGAGCCAGTGAGTCTCAGAGGATTTTCTGCTTTTCCATACTGCTGTCCCTTTCTGCTAGCCCTTGTCTGACTGGTCTGAGCACAATGATTCATTCCTACCTTTGTTCTTCCTGTGGCATCAGTGGGAAATACTCAATGCTATTATTGAGAAGAAAATATATTTCTATAAAGAACTTCTGGTAACAGTAACAATACACATTTATTGAACAGCTACTATGTCAAGGACCCACGAGGAGCTGTGGGACCCACAATATGCTGAGAAGAAAAATGATCCTCAAAAGATCAATTACTAGCGGCTTCATACTCTGAGGATGAAGCTAATGGCTTTGGCTTTTGCTTCATTAAATATGCCTGTGAGGAAAGAACAACAGAATAGTGGAACAATTTCTTTGTGTCACTTGTTTTTATTTGTTTTCTGGATTTAATTTTTTCTGGGATAAGAGATCTTTCAAATATTGTTGTTACGTGTTAGTGTCAGTGAAACTCCAGGTTTAAAAATTTATATAATGTTTTCCAATTTTAACACTAACATTATTCTATTTATTACTAGTAAATCCTCAATAATTTTATCTTTTTTTTTATTGTATAAATTGGATCTGTAGACAGCGAATTACAGATCTTTACTTTTAAAAATTGATTGGCACTAAGAGATAGATATGTTTTAGATCTGAATTAAAACATTGTAGCCATGTCTCATCTTCACTCTTTATAGTCTGTATATTAAACATTACTTAAGAATAATTATGCACATTAAAAGGGGGTGTAATTCCTTTCCCTTTAGGAAAAATTTACTAAGTGATATTTCACTGGGACCAAAGTAGTAACACTTTTCTTGCTAGTATTCTCGTGGTCTGAAAGCAGAAGTTTGCCAGGTGTTACTCCAGTGATCCAGAAATATTAATTTGCCTAATTGATCATTTAAATCACATTTGAATGACTCCAAATAATTGACCTGTGTTATTTTCTTTTTTACCCCACTGAAACTCTTTTAAAGAAGGCACAACCCCTGGCTAGCTGTTCCTTTCCTCGGAAGCTGTTGTTTTTTTCAAGTGGCCAAGCTGCCTCTTAAACATGAGCTTGTGCAAAAGGATAAGCTCCTGTGTCTTCTATCACCTGGAGTTATTCCATTTCTAGATTTAACTGTGCTTTAGAAATTCATCAATATAGTATCTAGCAGTCAAAAAGAGACAAAAGCAGTAGTATCTTTAATATCTCTGACTGAACTCTTATTTTACTGGTAAAATAGAAGGTTTTCCATGAGAAAAAGTTCTGGGCTGTCAAGTATAGTAATGATTCCCAGAAGCAGAAGGAAGTTTGAAGAAGCTTAAAAACTTCATATTGACATTTCTTTAATATTAACCATATAACTAGATTGATTTTTGGCATGCAAATTCAAAATAATGGAATAGTCTCCCTACTTATAATTTGCTATCATGGTATCATTTATTGAACACTTACTATGTGCCGGGTCTTGTGACAATCATTTTATCCATATGTTCTCATTTCATTTCCAGAGCAATCCTAGAAGGTAAGTTTTATTTTTCCTCTTTTATGGATAAGGAAAATAAATCTTCAAGAAGTCAAGAGATTGGAAGTTAACTGGATAAATATTGTAGTATAGACAAATAGTAGAGGCTGGTCTTAAATGTAGATCTTTATATCTAAAGCATATGATCTCAACTGCTGCATTATAGCTTTCCATAATATTTTACAAATTGTAGTATAGGCATATAGCACTTTAGGAAACTTAGTAATTTGCATTCTACTTTTGAAATAACAAAGTAAAATATCCTGATTCTCATGGTAAAACACCTATGAGTGAAATGTTACGGTCACAAAACCTCTAATATTTTCAGTGAAGAGTTGAGAAGATTTTTATGAATCATTATTTTAGGAGAATCCACCAAATTTGCTAGAAATATTAGTAACAAGAATCCATTAACTGTTGCACTTAGAAGTTCTAGAAGAAAATATGTTCATTTCTGCAATTATAGACACATTTTATATCTGTACTGTTCAGTATGGAAGCCACTGGACATATAAAGATATTAAGCATTTTAAATGTGGTTAGAGTGACAGGGTGAATTTTTACTTTTATTTAATTTTAATTAATTTTCACTTAGATAGCCACATGTTATGGAAGACAGTAGTTTTAGAACATCTATTCTGAGGTCATGGTATGAATAGTTAGAGGAAAAGAAAAAGGTAATTATTAAGTGGTGAAAATAATGAAAATAAATTTTCTAAGTGCTGTAAAAACTGAATATTTCTAGTTGTTTCTGGTTACAACAAAATGGAATAGAAAACTAAATAAAAGATTGTTCTATTTAGAGAGCTCCTGGACCAATTACAAATGAGAAATCTTTTGAGTAATCTATACAATCTCTTAGGTTATGTTTTGACAAGAGAAAACAATTCGAAAACAGCTTTAATTGAATTTAAAAGTTAAAATGATTTTTTGTATTTTTAAAAGTGAAGTAACTCAAAGTGTTGTGTATAACTTAATGATTTTACTTCTATTTAGGCAATGGGAAGGATTATGGAAAAGATTACAAACTTACTTTTCACTTACAAAGAAAACCCAGACTGAAACTCCAAATCAAAGAGGTGGATGAATTTGGAAACTATAGCTGCCCTCATTATAAGGGCACCATTGTGGTTTACAAAGTACCTAAAGAGAAGATAGTCTCCAACTTGGACCAATCTCTTATGACTTATGAAACCAGTGGGTTGCTGATTTGCAAATTATCATTGAGATTGCCAAAGGTGAGCTATTTTTTCTATTCTTCCTTTTTTTTTTTCCTCACTATGTCACTTGGGCTAGAGTGCAATAGCATTATCATAGTTCACTGCAACCTCAATCCTCCAAGTGGCTGAGACTATGGGCACATGCCACCATGCCAGACTAATTTTTCTATTTTTTGTAGAGACTGGGTCTTGCTCTCACTTGGGCTAGTATTAAACTCCCGGCCTCAAGTAATTCTCCTTCTTCAGCCTCCCAAAGTGCTAGGATTACAGATGTGAGCCACTGTACCCAGTCTTAGTTTTATAATTATTTATTTTTTTAATTTATAGTTGTCTATCATAATTAGTTTTTCAGACAAAGGGACACATGTTTCTTTTAACATAAGGTTAAAAGAAAAGGTAAGAATAAACCTGGTAAGAAAGGAGCAGATAACTCCAATTTTAGAGTGATAGAACATACAAGGAATGACAATTAATTTTGTGAATTCATCCTAGAAAAAGTTCAACATGCATCATTGCTCAATACCACTCTGGTCATCTTCAGAGTCCTCCCATGGGAAGCTGTGCACCAAGGCCAGTGCCTAGTCCACCCTTCAAAGCAATTTTGGAATTCTTTTTCCTGAATGGCCATCAAAGCTGTTATATTAACCCTTGGCATCCTAAATGTTATCAAAATGTCTTCCCTTCAATGTTTCCTTTATCTTTTGGGTAAAGAAAAAAGTCTACATAACAAATAAATACATTTACAAAACAAATAAATACATAGCAAATAATACATTTAATTGCTATCTATATAATATTTTTCAGTGGTCCAGGACTTACTACATCTAAACTGTATTCATTTTTTTTTTTGACAGAGTCTACCCTAGGTAGAGTGCTGTGGCATCATAGCTCACAGCACCCTCAAACTCTTGGGTTCAAGTGATTCTCTTGCCTCAGCCTCCCAAATAGCTGGGACTACAGGTGTCTGCCACAACACCTGGCTATTTTTTATTGTTGCAGTTGTCATTGTTGCTTAGCTGGCCTGGGCCGGGTTCAAACCCACCATCCTTGGTGCATGCAGCTAGTACCATAACCACTGAGCTTTTGGCATTGAGCCCTAAACTATATTATTTTTTTTTTTTTTTTTTTTTTTTTTGAGACAGAGCCTCAAGCTGTCCCCCTGGGTAGAGTGCTATGGCATCTCACAGCTCACAGCAACCTCCACCTCCTGGGCTCAAGTGAGTCTCTGGCCTCAGCCTTCCACGTAGCTGGGACCACAGGTGCCTGCCACAATGCCTGGCTATTTTTTTTTTTTTTTGGTTGCAGCCATCATTGTTGTTTGGTGGGCCCAGGCTGGATTCAAACCTACCACCTTATATGTATGTGGCTGGCACCTTAGCCACTTGAGCCACAGGTGCTGAGCCCCTAAACTATATTCTTAATGAGAAATATAATTGAAAAATTTATTTTACCGCTTCTGAGCCAAAGCAAACTTCTTCCTTAAAAAGAGCTGAAATCATTTTTCAATGCTTTTATTCTTGTGTTAGGAACAGCAGAAATGTATTTTCCATAGGTTTAAATTTTGTACTTATTTTAAGTAAATCAGTAATTATTTATTTTTAACAAATATTAATTGAATTTCTGGAATACAGGACGTGTTATGCTAGGCAGCATGATAAATACAGAGCCATACAGGGCACTATAAGGTCTCTAGTTGTGTTGTCTCAATAGTAATCAAAACCACCTGTAGCTATTAAGCATGTGAAATATGGCTAGTCTGATGCAAATGGACTGTGTAAACTTAAGATACACATCCGACTTCAAAGACTCAATACTATGTCATTAATTAGTTGTGTGTATTGATTGAGCCTACAGTTATATCAAATTAAATAAAATGTTATTAAAATTAATTTTACCTTTTAAAGCCATTTTTATGTGACTACTAAATATTTTAAATTACTTAAGTCTCTAATTATATTTCTTTGGGATAGTAGTTCTCTAAATGAATTTATATTCCAGCAAAGTTTACAAAACATATATGCAAAACTACCTGATAAGACAGTAACTGATTAGACTGGTGCTATAAACAATATGCTGGACAATGTTTAGGAGAGAGACATGGCTTTTTTGGAAGCTAAAACCACTAGTTTTGTGGTGATTATGGCATTTAATGTGAACTTTGTAAGCTGGTGGAAATTTGGCCAAATTAAATGGAGAAAACAGCAAGTTAAAGTGGGGTGGTCGGCACAGGGTAGTGGGAATTCATGATCTAAGGACTGCAATAATTTCTAATATGCCAAAGTCTTTCATGTCTCACTAAATCTTCACAAAAACATTGTGAGGTACTATCACTGTTCTCATTTTATAGGAAACTGAGGGACAGAAATTTTAGGCAACTTGCCTAGTGTCCCATAAGTAAGTGGCAGAACTAAAAGTAAAACCCGGGAAATAAGTTTCTCATCTGATGAACAACTACAATGCTGTCACCTAATTAGCAGATAAAACGATTCTTGGTCAAGGATACAGGATGAATTTGAGAGCATCTAGGTCCACCCTTAAAGCTGTAGGACAATTTCATGCATATTATGCTTTGTGGTAGAGGTAACTATAGAAATACTTAATAATGCTATGACATGGATACCAACCAGTCAACTTGAAACCAGCCAGAGTTCAGAGAAGCAGTCTACTAGAAATGTGAACTCTATACTTTGCTGGATTTAGGGAGATTGTGGGGTTCCTGGAAGGCATGTGTAGGATGGCAAAATCTATTAAATCACAATGCCAAAAATGATATTTTAACGACAGTATAGCCACGTATGTGTATATCCACTGTCAGTGTTGCTTCTGTACATTTTCATTTGCAGCTTAGGGTCTTTGCACCGCAGGGCTGTTCCCCGTGCCTGGCACTCTTCCCTCCGATAGTCTCACGTAGCTGGTTCTTTATCATTCAGGTCTTAGCACAGATGTCACCCTCTTCCCTCATCCCTTTGCCTAAAGTCACTTCTTAACCCATTATACCTTTTTAAGATTTGCTTCATAATATTCATCATTAAATTTTATTATTAGAATTGTAGTAGACACTTTGGGAGGACAAGGTGGGTGGATTTCCCTGAGCTCACAGGTTCAAGACCAGCCTAAGCCAGAGGGAGACCTCATCTCTAAAAGTAGCCAGGCATTGTGGCAGGTGCCTGTAGTCCCAGCTATTTGGGAGGCTGAGGCAAGAGAATTGAGCCCAAGAGTTTGAGGTCGCTGTGAGCTATGATGCCACCACACTCGACTGAGGGCCACAAAGTGAGACTCTGTCTCAAAATATATATATATATATAGTAGAACTTCTATAACTTGACTCCTTTCCCCAGGACTGCAACAAACTGGTCAACATTGGAGATGGTCAATGTACAGAACTAGGCGGCCTGATACGTGCATGTGGTGTGTGTCTGATCTACGAAAATTAGGTCAACTTTAGGAGGAGGTCAGTGTGGGGAGGTGGTCACTGCAAAGGTTCTACCATACTTATTTGTTCAAGCATTTTCTATTTGCCTTTGCTCCTTGAGAAAGCAAACTCCATGAGCCCAAGGCCTTGTCGGTTCTGTCCAGGATTCAGTGATTAGGACTGTACCTGCACACTTATAGCAGACACTCTAAATATTTGTGACTGGATGAATGAGAGTGCTGTGCTTTTCATTAGCTTCTAAATGTCGAAGAACGATTCACCTACGGGCATACCTGAATTCCCTCCATTCAGTAATTTAAAGCCTGATTCTACAAGCTCATAACCGGCTGGCTAAGGAATTGGTTTGGATAAGTGTGAAGATCTGTAGTGGAGGAGTATACGTGAGGGCTGCTCTAGGCAGCTCAGTTTGGCATGATACTTCCAGAGAGCTCTCTGCTGTTGTGGTGCTGTGGGATGGTGAAAGGGAGAATTTTGGAATGCTGGAATTCTCTGGTGGGGGGCAGTGAGGGCCTCCCTACAACAATGGCAGATAAAGGAAAGACAAGGCCTTATGTAAGAGAGGGCTCACATGAAACCCAAAACGGTGTGAGCTTTCAGTTATCAGTTTTTTTTTCTGTCCCCTGACTTCATAAATAAATTAGCTGAATTAGCCAAACTACATAATTTGGGAATTTATATAAATTTTCTTTAATAAAAGTCTGTGGAAGTGATTCTCCAGGACTTTTGCATAAACTTTTTTCCTGCTTTGATACTAGCATACAGATTCCTACCCACTTGTGTGAAATTCCAACTGGTCATCTCTCACCTCTCTGCCTCGGTGTCCCCTCTACCAGGAAGCCTTCCCTGACTTCCCCTTCTGTACCAAATGAGGTACAACTTGGTCTATATAACCAGATCCTTCTGTATCTCCCGCCACTGCAATTAGCATACTGCATTAGAATAGCTTGTTTCCTTTCTTCCCAATAGATGAGTGTTTCTCAGCCATATTGTCTTCCTTAGGAGTCTTTTTTTTCTGATTAATATGAGGGCATATACAATTAGTCCACACTGCCTGCTTTTGTAAGGCAAAATATATATTGTAACTATGTCCTTTTTTTCCCTAATCACTTCTTACCACAACATTTTATTACCACAGATATACTGTGTATCCATGTACAGCCTGTATGTCTGTGTTTTGTACATTGAAAGAGTATGCTTTTTTCTTTTTTATAATCTCACCCAAGGACAGATTTTCCTGTCCCCAAGGATGACGCTGTCCCAGTTGAGAAGGGGCGCAGTATGCTGTGTAGGCACAGACACCACCTGCTCACCTCGGCATGGCCAGTGCCAAGTAGATAGTACGTGTTTGATGCTGTAAATATTTATGAATGGCAGGATGAATGATATAATTTCTGCAATGCTTACAGCCATCCAAGCTTGAAGCTGATAATCTTGAAATGGTTCTGGCATGTTTAAAAATGGTGCATTGTAAATGTCTTCTGCTTTCCTGAGATGTATCTCCTGCCAGCAGGCCATCTGTCTTCCTTTCTCTCCCACACAGGTTTGCATTGGGTTTACCAGATTCACTCTCTCAGCCCTTTCTTGTGCCCAAAGTCTTCTTAAGTATGTTTACCAGAGTTAGAAAAGCACCTGTGGCCTGGGAAAAAGGTTTTCCTTCATGTAAAACTTGCATACCTAAATGGAGTGGAAACTTTGATTTCTGTGTCAAGGAACTTCTTTCACTGAGTTCAGAGTTTTGAAAATCCACCTCAGATAAATGCTATTAGAATGAGCTATTTTTCAGCAAATGGAAGTACCTTTATTATAGTATTTGGCAATAATGTGCATGAAACTAAGCAGACATTTGTACACACAGCATAAAATAGGTGGAGGTATTTGCCAAAATTGAAAGTGGCTTACACACAGAATGCAAGCGGTATGTATTTATATGTACGTACAGAGAAAGATGCCCATTTCCACACACACATAACGCATGACATTGATATACTATGCCTGCCTCCCAGGAACGTGAAGATGTGGCCCTTTCTGCTTCATACGTTGAGGACCCCATATCCCTTCTCCTTTAGCCTCTGTACTTCAGTCATTCATATATTAATTCATTCCCCAGTGGGCCCCAAGGGCTTGACAGACAGTGGTGTTGCTGCAGGTGCGGGCTTCCTTCCCGTGTATCTTTTTGTTCTATCTTCCTTCCCGTGTATCTTTCTATCTATAGTCTACTTTCAACTCACAGGGCAGAGTTAAAAACTATCAGTGAAATCAGAGCTCACCCCTGCTCCAGATCCCATAACCCTAGGTGGGAGTTGGTGCTTATATGTGGAATAGCCAGAAAAAGGCTCACTGCAGAAGTGACTTCTGCGCCGAGAACAATCAGCAACTGGAAACCCATCTTCCTGAGAGGCGGGAGAGCATGGGAGGGAGGGCAGTGGCAAGGACCCAGATGCTGCCCTGAGCGGGGTCTCTGAGGAGGGCCCTCACGATCTGTGGGTGTAAAGGGCAGTGAGGGTCCTGCTGATACACTGCATATCCAATATAATCTTCTGAAAATGGTCGCATAAAAATATACATTTGAAAATGTGTGGCTGAAAAGAATATTGATTTGACTCTAAATCTTTCCTACATTGTACGCCTCAGGCTTTCTCTCCTTTTACAAGATGTTCAAGTAAACTCAGTTCACACACACGCTATATATTTATGAGTTGCAGTTTGGCAGAAACAAGGCGAGTTGCAAAATCTCAAAGATTTTTTCGGTGGCAGGAGCTGGAATGTCTCGCGTGGGTGCTGTGTCCTGCCTGGCCGGGGACTGCAGCGCAGGTCTTGGTGCGGTTGGGCGGCGGCTCCTTCTGCTTCTCCCCCTTCCCTGGAGGTTTTGCTTTGAAGGAAAGAGGCCTGTGGTCTGCCTGGGGCTGGAGTTTCCCAGTCGGACTGAGCCTACACACTTACGGAGCCATCTGTTGATCCACGTGGGGCTTAGCCCAAACTTCCTGTTTTTCTTTTTTCAACTGAACTCATGACATGTGATTTCTAGTCAAGAGTGACCCTGCGTCAACGTTCACTCTCCTCACAGTAAATACTTTGCTGTGTCCGAGGCGGGACGGATGCCCATGGCAGCGCCAACTTCAGCTCATCAGAAGCGCCTCTGTCACCATTTTGGGCTTTTAGTCTCATCTCCCTACCCTGTACGGGATGACTTTTTTTTTCTATATGATTTTTTTTTTTCTAACAATATGAATTACCAAAGCAATCTTGACTAGGTAAATGAGAAGATTCAAATTCAAATAAAATGCCTATCTTTACAGCCCAGCCACAGGCACTATGGATGTAATTAAATTCTATCTAGACTTTTCTGTTTGCAATAATTTTACAAAATTATATTAGGGTTCAGGAATAAAATGGAACTTATTACCCTATTGCTACCTTTTTAGAAAACAGTTAAAAAATGTTTTACATATATATATATATATTTTTTTTTTTTTAAACTCCCAGTAAGAGAAATCAGGGATGTTTTGTTTGGTTTGTTGTTGCTGTGGTTGTTTTTGTGTGAATAATGAACATATGGTGAATTTCAAATTTTCTGTAACTTAGTTTCATGTTTTCTACCCTTGAGTCAATTTCAGTAAACATGTCTGTCGGTTCATATTCTACTCCCTATCAGTTATAGAAGAAAGCTACCAGAATCTTGGTAGAAAGAAATATTATGTTTTATCTTCTGAAAGTTTTAAAAAACCTTTCCTCTGTCCAGTGTACTGATTCTGGCTCTCACTGCCTGTCCCTGTGATACCGGACTTTTGATATTGGATTTCCAGGCTCTTGGTCTTGACGATTCAATGGATGAATCCATGGACCACAGGATAGAAGTTAGGTTTTATTTAACAGGTATTACAGCTCTTACAAAGAGCCAAACCTTGCAGAGCAGAATCCAAGTGTTACAATTCTTCCTCTTCTGCTCTCTCTCCCTGGACCGTCTGCGATGCACTGAGGTCTTTGATTTCCTGCTCTCAGTCCCTGAGAGGTCTAGGACCATCTGCCCTAGGCCTTCTACTCAGGGGTTTATATAGGGGCAGTTGACCAATGAGCTGAAAGCTGAGCTGATTGGTCTATTTTCAGGAGTTGTTGCTATGGTTGTTTTTGTGTGAATAATGAACATATGGTGAATTTTAAATTTTTCTTTCTGTGGATGGATCAGTTATCATATCAATTATCTAATTTTTCAGGAGAAAATAGACCAATTAGGAGCAGGATTAAAAATGGACCAAGTAGGGATGCACTGGAGAAATCGCCAGTGTTTTCCCCTGTCGGTCTGGTCTTTTTTGCTACTGGAGCCTCCGGTGGGGGAGGAAAGCTCCCTCCACTTGCTCCAGCCTGCCAGTTCCTCTGCTGGCTGCCACGGCCAAGACAAAGGCAGCAGGTCCCCAGCCCCGCTCAGCTGAGCTGGTTGAGGCATCACTTTGTCCCGTATCACCTGGACGTGCCCTCGCACCCTCAGTCTCATTGGCCTGTGGGCCACCAGAATGACCCTCCAGGACACAAGTTTGGCTATGGCAGTGAGAGGAACATAGGAGAGAAATGAGCAAAGCTGGTTTAGTGAGAAACAGGAGCCAGAAATTCTCTTTTTGACAGTCCTTGCCCACCAGTTTAATTAGAAGAGATTCTTTGCCCTCTACTTGCCCATCCTCATCTTCTGCTTTCCGCCTCTTCATTATCTCCCCCTTCCCTTTTCTTATTCTTTTTCCCTCTCCTCTTTCTCTTTCCCTCCCTCTTCTCCTTTCCTTTCTCTCTCCTTTCCCACTTCTCTTCCTCCTTCTTCCCTCTTTTCTAAAAAAGGGAAAGTTTTCTCTGCTCAGAGGACAGGATAGCTAAGCCAGGAATTGAGTGCTGTGTTGCCACATAGTCTTTCATAATTCTTTTACCAAAAAAACAAAAAACAAGTATTCTTGCCTACCTGAAAAAAAATTCATAGTTAAGAAATTAGGTTGTTTTCATTTATTCTATTAAAGATGGTAACCTTTTTAATAGGTAAAACATGATGCTCATTAATTCAGTTTTCTAGCTTATGGGCTCCAATTGTATTTGGTTTTGTCTTTCTTTCTGTGGATGGATCAGTTATCATATCAATTATCTAAAGTCAATTAAGTGCCTACTATATATGGGATATTGAGTCTAAAAGGAAAAGAATCACAATACGAGTCCAAGGCCTAGTCTGTAAGAAAATTACGGTCTACTCCAGGAAAAAAGGCATAAACACTTAGAAAACTAAAAATGATACAAGAGATAAGTTATTATTGAATACAATGATATAGTCATACATATTATCAAAAGACAGGAAGTGATGATTAATTGAAAATGAACTTCTGAGACGGTGAGAGGGTGTGATTCCTAGAGGTTGGGGTGACCTAGGGACACTTTATAGAACAAGATAGAGAGAGAAGGGCATTTGTATTTGAAGATAAATAGAGAAAGAGGCAATGAGTTGCTCATGGGAGTGATGATGTGAGCAGAAACTTTAAAGTTGTCAAGCGTGAACTGTGTTTCAAGAAAGAAGGATGAATACACCTGTGTGGCTTGAGCTTGGAAAAAGTTGTTTTGGAACTAAGTTGGAGAAAGATTATGCAGGGCTTCCAATGCCTTGTTTACACCAACTGAAGTCTCTGTGATTATTATAAGTAGAGTCTTCTGTGAAAATTTGTCAGAAGAATGTGATTACATGTCACAGAGATATCATTCAAGGTAGAGATTCTAACCAGAGACTTTAACATATAAGTAAACAAATAAATCTCTCTTCTACTGGTATTTTTGGAATGAGTATGGCCATAACTGGGTATTAAAAAATACCTATTTAGTTAGGTATAGTTAAATGTATCTTGCATCCTTTAGGTAACAGCAAGCCATTGGGAAATTGTAAGCAGGGACGTGATAGGATCATGTTTTATTGGCAATGTCACTATGACAGTCTATAAGGATAAATTAGAATGAGATAAGCTTAGGGACAGTAAATAAAGGAGCTCGTGAAATAGACTATGCCAGAGATAGTGATGGCCTGATATAAGATCATGGTGGTGAAAATGGCAAGAAGACCACGGAATTGAAGAAAGATTCAGGATTTGGGGTCAATAGGACATGGTTATAGAGTAAACATGTGGGGTGGGAGATAGGAAGATATTGGAAAACAGATGAAGTTGTGAAGGGGCTTTCCTGGGTGACTCTTAGGACACAGTTTGAGCTACTGTCATATCCTCAATCTAATGTTGGTTGGCTTTAATTTGGAAGTGTTGTTTAAACTTACATTTCATTTCTGGTGTCCAGAGTACTGCCCTATCTGATAAGTGATCACAGCTTTCTCCTGGGAGACCCATCATCCATCTCCTTTTCTGCCGTTAGCCCACCTTCCACACATCTGACAGTATACTATTTTTTTTTTAAATCTGATTAATCGCTCTTCTCCTAAAGATTCTTAATGGGCAATAAATATGTGTTGAAAGCCCAAAGAAGTTACCTTGGCATCTAAGGCCCTTCACAAACCCCCACAACTTATCCCCATAACCATTTCATGTTATATTTACCAGATATCTCTTGTTCATATTCTTAGGGTCTCACTTCTCTCATACAGTATAGTTGTAACCCCCTCTGAGTCTCCTCCCATAGCTGCCCGTGGGACAGTATCAACCCACATTTAGTTCTATTATCATCTCCTTAGACTGAGCCCTTAAATTTTCCAGGCAGAATTAGGCATTTCACTGTATATATAATTAAAGTACTTCAAATATATATTAAATGTATAGCCTATTATAATTGTTATTTATACAATAATAATAGTAATAATATACTTAATAAATTATTCCCTGTTAGTACCTTAATAAACATGTACACATATTAACTCATTTGTTTAAAAGGTGAGCGGCTGACAAAACTGAGGTATAGAAGAAGCAGCTGGAGGATGGCAAAGCTCATATTTGAACCCAAGTTTACCTGTTTCCCATGGCAGCACTCCTAACCATTCCAGCTCCTGTCTGTTTTAGCGACTGAGTTCCTCAGGGCTGAGAGCATTGCTCCTTAGTTTTATAATCCTTTCCCATAGAATGCATCCAATAATATTGTTGAACATGTAATGAATAAATGAATGCGTGCTGGGGAAATCAATAAAGCAACTGAAGGCAGAGTCTTTGTAGCTGGCAAAAGTTTCCCCTATTTCCTTCCCAGCTAGCAATTACATTTAGCAGAAGCCTTGAAAGGAATGACTAAGGGGATTTCACACACTGTGGCGAGACCTTTGAGGAAGACATCTGCGGCTGTCTGGGATTTTCCCAGCGACGTTCATATCACTCTTTCAGTTAAAAAGTCTATTGGTAGCTATAAGCCAACACACCCACACCAAAAAAAATCAGAATATTTTAGAAAGCATAATGCTCAGAGCTAAATAGGCATCTAAACAAGTCTCATGGATCCACAAAACCTGTTGGGATTATAATCTAAAAGTGGAACAATCACAACAGGAAGTTAAAGTTTATGCAAGTTCTAACACTGTTTTGTATTTTTCTTTGATGTGTTGAGCTGCTCTAAAAACTAATACCCTCTGCCACGTAGGTGCATTTATGGATCAAAGATCTGCTTTTGCCAAAATTTCTTGAAATACTGAGCAAAATTTAAGCATATTGACAATAGTTGTTAACAATTATGGAGCATTTACATGTTTGAGAGCCTTATCGACACCCCTCTGCAACCTCACTGTGGTGTGTCTACTGCTTTGTCCCTTTGGTAGATAATAAATGAAACTAGGGACATCCATAGAGAGATCAGATGTATCTATTCCAGACTGCTTTTGACAAGTTGTCTTTACTGCCTCTCTATATATTCCATGTGTATTTTCAGAATTAGATCCTTGCTCATATTTTTTCTGCAGCCATTCCTGAGTGCCCCTTCCTTCTATCTTTGGAGTGTCTTACATTGATCCATCTGGTTACCACAGGCCTAACGCTGTCTCCTTTTGTGACTGAGCTCAACAAGGATTGAGAGATTTATTAATTCCTTCATCTCGGGGGGAGGGGACGGGGGACCAAAAACAGATTGAAGCCTTAAACAGAGAAATTTTCTAAGAAGTAAGCAGTTGAAAAAATAATGAACAGGCAAAACATAAAGTTGGCTGCATAAAAATGTACACTGGTTTAAAGAAAGATCAAAGCTAAACAAGATACAGACCTACATGATTGGTGGCAGCTTGATTTCATTCTCAAATCTAATTTCTAGATTTATCTCCAAATGAGGCCACTGCAGGTCAACCGCATTCTCATTTTGTTCCACAATAATCTTCCTTCTCTGGGGGTTTATGCTGGTTTCCAGACCCTCTAGTGGAGGCATCTCCTTTCATTGTGTGCAGGGGGCCAAATACTTCTGCTAAGCCTTCAGGAAGTTCTGCACTGACTGTGCAATTATAAGAAACTCCCTGATGACAACAGGATATTAGCTATGCCTGTGCCTTTAATTTATTTTTAAAAAATTGTGTGTGTGTGTGTGTGTGTGTGTATAGTATCCATGTATTGTGTGAATACTTAAATGCACACAAAAACAAGGAAGTTATACAATGAATCCACATGAATCTATCTCCCATCATTTTCTGATAGGCTTATTTCAACTATTATCCCTAGGTATTTTTTTAGGGGATTGCAGTATATTAAAGCAATCATGATATCATATTGTTTTATCTGTAAATATTTCAAGATACTTCTCTAAGAGGTAAAGACTAAAAAAAAAAAAAGAAGAAATTCAAGGGGTGGGGGAGAATTTCTTATTTAATAAATGGTGCTGGGTGAACTGGTGGGCAACGTGTAGAAGAATGAACTGGACCTCCATCTCTCACCATTAACAAAGACTGATTCTCACTGGATAAAAGATTTAAACTTAAGACATGAAACTATAAAAATATTAATAGATAGTGCAGGGAAAATGCTTGAACAAATGGGCCTGGGAGAATTTTTTATGAGGAAGAACAACATTGAAGCAACACCAAAATTATATTACTGGGATCTGATCAAACTAAAAAGCGTCTGCACAGCCAAGAGCACAGTAAAGAAAGCCAATAGAGGGGCCAGTGCCTGTGGCTCAAAGAAGTAGGGCACTGGCACTAATACCGGATTTTTGACTTTGGATTTCTAGGCTCTTGGTCTCGACGATTTGATGAATAAATCAATGGACCACAGGATGGACAGTAAGTTAGGTTTTATTTACAGAGGTATTATTACAGCTCTTACAAAGAGCCAAACCTTGCAGAGCAGGATAAGTTAGGTTTTAAAGTGTCACAACTCTTACAAAGAGCCAAACCTCCTTGCAGGGCAGGATGCAAGTGTTACAACTCTTCCTCTTTCTCCCTCAGAGGTCTGTAACAGTCTGCTAAAGTCTTGCTCTTGTGCTCTATCTTCCTTGAAGGTCTGCCATGATCTGCCCCTAGGCTCTCTGCTCAGGGGTTTATATAGGGGCAGCTGTCCAATGAGCTGAGAGCTTAGCTGATTGGTCTATAAAATAGACCAGTCAGGAGCAGGATTGAAAATGGACCAATCAGGGATGCACTGGAGGAATCGCCAGTGTGTTCCCTGATGGCTGGTCTTTTATGTTACTGGAGCCTCCAGTGGGAGAGGAAAGCTTCCCCTTTGGCTCCAGCCTGCCGCTTTCTGTGCCAGCTGCTGCCAAGGCAGAGCCAGCAGGTCCTCTAGCACCGCTCTACTGGAACCTCTGGTGGGGGAGGGAAGCTCCCCTGCTTGCTCCAGCCTGCTGGTTCCTTTGCCGGCTGCTGCCGCCAAGATAGAGGTGGCAGGTCCCCCAGCCCTGCTTGGCTGAGCTGGCTGTGGCGCCACTTTTCCGGTATCAGCACCATATGTGAAAAGTGGCAGGTTCAAACCCAGCCCCTGCCAAAAACTGCAAAAAAAAAAAAAAAAGAAAGCTGAAAGACAACCTTCAGAAAGGGAAAAGATATTTGCAGGTTATGCTTCTGACAAAGGTCTGATAACAAGAATCCACAAGAATTCAGTAAGAAAAAACCAAAGCACCCCATTGATTTTTCTATAATCAATAAGAAAAAAACAAATCACCCCATTTCTATGGGCAAGAGACTTGTACAGAAACTTATCTGAGGAAGACAGGCAAATGGCCTACAGACACATGAAGAAATGCTCACCATCTTGAATGATCAGAGAAATGCAAATCAAAACCACTTTGAGATACCATCTAACTCCAGTAAGATTAACACACATAACAAGATCCCAGAAGTACAGATGCTGGTGGGAATGCAAGCTAATACAGCCTTTTTGGAAAGAAGTTTGGAGAATACTCAAGGAACTAAAAATGGACCTACTGTTTGATCCTGCAATCCCCCTACTAGGTGTTTACCCAGATGATCAAAAATCATTTTATAACAAAGACATTTGCACCAGAATGTTTATTGCAGCCCAATTCATAATTGCCAAGTCATGGAAGTGCCAAGTGCCCACTGACCTATGAATGGATTAACAAATTGTGGTATATGTACACCATAGTATACTATGCAGCTATAAAAAGATGGAGACTTCACATCTTTTATGTTTACCTGGATGGAGGTGGAACATATTCTTCTTAGTAACGTATCTCAGGAATGGAAAAAAAAAGTGTCCAATGTATTCAGTACTACTATGAAGTCAGTATATAATCACTGTGAGCCATGACTTCATGGGTCTTTACCCAGGGAGTCTGAGAAAAACAAAAAAAGAAAAATATGAAATAATAACTGGTACTACTCTGAGCTCTTACTAATATGAGGTTTTGCTGTGAGCTAACATAGCTGAGTGTTTTCGCAGATCATATCCTCATCTTAAACCTGGAAACTGAGGCACAAAGGGGCTTCATTTCTAAGGTCACAGATTTAAAGTCCAGAGAAGTAAAGTGGACGTGTGTGAATGCTGAGCGCAGTGCCCCAGGTACTGAAACGGCTGAGTGGAAAGGTCTGCAATGCAGGCTTCGTGTTACATATAAATATCAACTTGCAAACAAAGGATTCAGACTCTTACAGACGTTAATTTAAATGGCATTTATGTCACTAGGTGCATACATTTTGGGTCCAATAATTTTATCTCTGTGAATTTGTTTTTTCATTGGTAAAAGAGGCATGATGACAATTATCTCACAAGGGGGTGTGTGTGTGTGTGTGTGTGTTAGACTATACCATATTATCCTTTCAGGGTTATATAATATACTTTAAGTTTTTATAGAAATTTTTGGTTTATGATAATTGATAAAAATGGTAGCTGGTATTATTATCTGGAGGTAGTATTATTTAAATTAGGGCTTTACTCAGACCTGGGATATCCTGACCATATTACCCTGGAGAAGTTACATTTGTGAAATGGGGAAAATGATAGTTCAAACCATCATTATGGGTTTGGGGTGAATAACATAGATGTGTCCTCACTGAACACTGAGATAAGCTCTTATTTGATCTGTGATTACACTGAACCCACAACCACAGCACAAAGTTTTTATACTAGCATTGCTTTTTGTACCAGATTTATACTTTTTTTGATCAATATTCTATCCAGCTTGTTTAGAATGTAAAAGCATTAAGAATTCTCTGTGACCCATCTACATATTGAACATACAGTTTACTATTGAGCAATAAATGAACTCAAGTTAAGCAGTTGGCAACTATTACTTAGAGAGACCTACGCACAAGAAATGCAGAGCGGAGTAATCAGGAAAAGCCGGGACTTAGGATACCCTAAAATGCTTCTGGTAAAAATCCATGCTGAAGATACACAGAAATTACTAGTTATATATGCTGGTTTAGTTTATTGTTAATCACATCACTTTCAACCATATATCTTTTAATAACAAAACAAATAACCTATTTATAGAGGTGTGTGGAGGTGGGAGAGGTTTGGGGTTAGGTCTGGGTGAAGGTGTTGTTGCCACAAGTTAATTATAATAATCACCTGTGAAAATCTCTTCATGTATAAGTACCCCAGGGTAAATGATGAAAAATAATAACACAATCATGCCATTTTCTTTTGTTGATTGTGTAAAACTGATAAGGCTATGTGGCATCCATGATAAATGGTACTAGAAGTCTCAGAAAGTCCTTAACATATCCATTTCACACAAAAACTTGTTCTGCCATAAAACCAGAGGAAATGATAGGCAGGAGAAATTAGAGAGGACAAACTTTACCACTTATTATTTCTGTTGAAATGTCATCCAAATAGCAATAACATTATTATGGTTGCTCTTGAAATTTATGATGACCCAAGGTAGGATTTAAATAGGATGTTGCTCTAGGATTCAAAGACGTCATTTTATTAAATTGATTCTACTTAGGACTTAAAGATACATGTGAAGTAGTAGGAAGAATTTATAACGTTTCTGACTTTTCCTTTGTCTAACTTTCATGTCAGGTTTTACTGGTTGTTGTGGTGAGCCCTTTCATCTTTGCTGGGCTCCCTAATATGACCTGTGTTGATCCGTTTAGATGGGGAAGGGACAACCATGACAGGATGTCACCAAGCAAATCAGCCTCAAAGCCAACCTATAGTAGCAACTGTTTCTCCTGCATTGTATTTCTTTGTTTTCATGCATATATTTCTGCAGTGATGTCAGCTTAGTGAATTCCAGTACCACCCCAAAGTCCCTAAGATCCCCTAACAGGGAGGGTGAGTCCTGGCCAAGACTGAAACATGTGAGCCTCTTTCCAGGCCAAGCCCTGTCAGAGACCTGCTGGCCAACAGAGGCTGAGTCCAGGTCTTCTGAGAGACCTCAGGGAAGCCTCCTGTCTCTAATGTTATGGCAGCGCTTGGCTCATGTCTTGCTATAAATAATATCAAACTCTACCTACAAAATTAGCTTTAGCTGCAGAGGGATCTTTGGACAGTGATCCAAATATTGAAGTTTGAGGGGTGTAGAAAGCTCCCCTGTCCTCAAAATGACACTCTGGTTCTGCTGGTGCTTGTGTGATAAAACCAATTTGGTGACTTTTACCGAGCACCCACTGTGTGCCAAGAACTAAACTCCACTATTCATTTTATTGCATTTGAAGTGTATTGCACATTTTATTTTATTTAAAGCTTGAAGAAAACCTGAGCAGCAAAGAATATAGTGATAGTGATTTTAAAGTTCTGGAAACTAAGATGAGAATTGACTCAGGAACGGTGATGGACATATGGGTTAGAACTCTGGGCTTCTGACACCCCCCAGGATCACATGGTGTTAGGGGAAGTGTCCCCCATGGAGCTAAGTCACACCTGGCTGGGCCCCTCCCTCTCTCACTCTGGGGTCTCAGCCAGGAGACTTGGAGACCTGCTCGACCTTCATCCTTGATGTTCTCACCTATGATGGAGGAAAACAGCAAGAGCTCCCCCATCTTCCACACGGTGTTTTCATTTTGGGGGGAAAGATGAGAGAAAAGCAGTATTTTAATAGCTGTGATGCAGGCTCAATTTTGAGAGCTTCAGATATGGCTGAAAAGTGTGCAGAGAAATAACCAGCCTACAAGATTATTTGCATAGACACCAGGTGTTTCCTAGGATAAGAAATTAACCTGAGACTCAGAAATAACTGAGTATCAGAAACACAACTCGACAGAATTCTATTTGTGGGGGAGTCAGGATGGGTTTGCCTAAAAATGCAAATGCATATTTTATATATGTAGTATATAAAAGTATTAAATATATACCAAAAGATTAGATACTACCTGTTAAATCTATAAATGTTATAACATAATATGGAATGTTAAATGTTATTACATTATATATTATATATTAGTTACACATAATTATAATTTGTGATGTATATCTTAAATATATAGATTAAACATATTATATATGAGCTATATGACTATATATCACGTATTTGAAATTCTGGTCATCTATGTGGGAGAAGCAGCAGAGACTGAGCCTCCACACAGAGCAGGGAGAGCAGTGTCATCTCTGGTAGGACTCAGCAGAGCAGTGGCAGGGCAGTAGTAACAGCAACCCGTGGACATCCCCAGTATCACACAACTATGTGGCACCCTGGGAGCAAAAGTGCAGGAAGGACAGAAACCATCCTGGTGACTCCACACACAGCAGTAGGAATGGTCGTGGGGAGAGAACCTGCTGCATCCTTAGCGGGTTATGTGGTCCCGCTAAGCTCTGTGGGGCACCTTATGGGACAGTGCTGCTATCAGGAGAGAAAAGTTCGTAGACTGGCTTGTAGAAACACTTACGGAGGACTTTCCCATAACTTACGAAATTATTTAATAGAAATTAATATTTTTATTTCTATATCCTTATAGTATTAGGGAAATCAGAAGCAATGAGAATTTTACTTTTGTCTTGACATGATACTGGAAATCATCATTTGTTTGGATAAATACTTTTTTCTTCCTTGTATTCACTGGGATGTATAGGGGTACCACATAGGTCACACTTGAAAGGGTTTTCTATGTGTAGTTCTCCTACTTCAATACCAGAATCACCCAGTTTTTTTTTTTTTTAATTGCATATGTAGCCTTATCTGTGACCAAATGAATCAAAGTGTGACTTCCATTTTTGTCTTTTTTCTCAAGATTTATTGTCAGGAGCATTAAGGCTCAAGAATTATCACTTTATTTGCATAATGAATAGAAGATAAAATTCCTTGCTGGGAAAGTGGTAGGCAGAGTTAAAAATAGAGGTTTTGCAAAGAGTGGTAAAGATTTGAAATAACCTCTGTAAGGAATGGTGGAAGAAATCTTAATGAAACCTGAAAACATTCCTGAGAAGATCTGTTGTACAACTAAAACTGTCGATGATGATAATGGTCCTTGTGATTGTCTGTGGTGGGCCTCCATGCCTATTAAATATTTATGAAGGGTATGAGGTGTGGCCAATTTAAGTACTGATACAAAAGAATATTTCCAAAAGGACACGATAAGATCACTGAAAACCTAACTGAGGAGGAAAACAAGCATATATGAATGACATCAACAACATAATTCATGTATTAAGTTGTCAGACAGTAACAGTTGTGTTGTATTGTGATAATAATCATTGTTTATTAGCTCACAAATTCCCCAATAAGAAACTAGGGATGAGTGTAGTTGATAAAAGAGGTGAATTTGATCAATATCCTGGCAGGATTTGAAGGGGTGTTATCATTTAAGTCAAGTGAAGATGTTGCCACACAAACTAACTTTATTGATCTATATATACACTGCCAAGTCTACCATGGTGACGAAAATCTATAGGAGTAAGATACACCTCCTTGGTCTAAAAGAGATTAGTCTAACAAATAAGCCATGACTGACGATGACTGGATATTGAAGCAATGACAAATCCGAGGAAAGAATAGTCTTGGGGCTGTCGTGGAGAGACATGCTGGGTAATAGAATGGAATTGACTGAGTCTAGTCTGTTGGGTTGCACACAAAAGATCAAACTGCCACACACATGAGTTCAAATAAAAATTGTTTACTTAATTTTCAGAGCTCCATAACAAGATTGTATTTACACAGCATGGAAAGAATAATAATTGAAGCCACACAACAGCGGCTATTAAACCCCTCACACTCACACCCCTCTCAGGGTAGGTGGCTGTTTTTAGATTAAAGTTTCTTATTTTTTGAACCACTTCAAGTAGATGAGATCAGTACTGTGCTTAGCAACCTAAATATTATATGGTTGTACATATCCGAATTACTTACACTTCTATAGTGATGCCCTTGGGAGGCTTATAAGGGGCAGTGAGGGCAGACTGCTGCATCCACTACACCAGCAAGGACGTAGTTCATGGAGAGCTGCACAGCCACATTTAGATTTTCCCAACATTCTTGCTGAACAGTAGCATGTTGAAACTGGCATTTAAGCAATTGTATTTAGCAAATTACAATATATGATATTAACATAAAATCAGATTACTGGAGAGGAGTAACCTTCCTTTAACAAAGAGATCTTAGAAGATGTAACAGAATGGTATCTTTTTATTGGAAGAAGGCCGAAGAGAAACATGGGGCAAAATCGGAGTTGGTTCTGCTAAGGGGGGTGTCCAGGGAGCCACACGGGGACACTGGCACCTGCAGAAAGGGAGGCTGCACAGGGGCAAGAGGAGGCTTCCTGTTGGGCCTGGAGCTGGCCCTGAGCACCAGTGAGTTTCAAAAGAAAGGTGGTGTAAGGCAAAAACAGTACATAGACAAAAATCATGGAAAAAACAAAAAAGAGGAGAAGAGGGAGAAGGAAAGGCAAGGCAGTGTTGAAAATCCCTGATGCAAAGGCCATGGCAGTGCAGCTGCACCATCTCCCTTCTCCGGGGTCTGTCAGGTGAAGCACTGGAATTGAACTTTGGCGTGTGCAGAAATACACACCTGTAAGCACCAGAACCACTGGCAGCATCAGGATGCTACAAGACATCTGCAAATAAAGATGACTGCGGGGATACTCTGGGAAAATCACGTCACCAGCGGCTGCATTGCTTGCAGTATGCAAGTCACCAGTTCAGAACATTTGTACCTACCACATTTATGGAGATGACTTTCCCAGATGTAAACCTTAAACTACTTCATTAGGCCTTCTGGAGTTATAATGCCTAAGCATATTTATGTTAAAGTATTTTTCATAAAAAAAAAAAAAAAGAATGACTAAGGGGGAAATGCTATTGATGTAAAGCACAGACTTGAAAAACACCTTTTGTCCCCAGGCCATGTGCCCTTTTGTGGGAATGAGGAGTTTGCTACGTGGTTTAGACTGGTATTTCTCTCTGAATTCTGTGAGGAGAGCAAGTTGACGCCCCCAAAATCATAAATCTTATTTTGCAGTGCTGCAGTATAATAGGCTTGAATGTATGCTGCGTTTCATAATTCCCTCACATTAAAACTTTGTAACAGAAGTTTTATGTGCCTTTGTGTTTATATAATGGCTGTGCCAAGAAGGCCTACAAGGTGGGACATTCCGATTCAAGGAGCTTGTCTCGGATGCTCTTTGGGAGCCAGTGTGCAACGCAGTAACAACATAGCATTTCCATCATCCTTGCATTGCTGCTGTGAAGTAGGCTTTAAAAAAATATTTCAAATGCAGTAATTATAGATTTATAGGAAGTTGCATATAGAAATACAGCATAAAGAGGTTTCATGTATTCATCACCCAGATTTCCTCAGTTGGTTAAATTTTAGATTAGTACAATAGAGAAAGCAGGAAGTTGACATTGATAAAACCAATCTGTATGTATAGTCTCTGCCATTTGATTTGTGTAACCGCCACCACACTGAAGACACAGAACTATTCCATTACCACAGACATCTCTTTTCTGCCATCCCCAACTCCCAGCCGCCACATCTCTCACCACTGGTGATTGCCAATCTGCTCTACATCTGTATTTTTTCTTTAATTTTAAGATTGTGATATAGTAGAATCCAAATATATAACCTTTAGAGACTAGAATTTTTCACTGAGCATAATGCCTTGCAAATTCTTTCACACATTGGTGACTTTAAAAAAATTATGACTGAGTCATGTCCTATTGTATGGAGGTACCAGCATTTGTTTAACCATTCATCTGCCGAAGGGCATTTTACTTGTTTCCAGCTTGGGGTTATTACAAATAAAGCTGCTATGAACATTTTGCACAAGTTTTTGTGATATACAGTTTAATAAACACATTTCAGAGCTAAGACCGAAGAATTACAGAAATTCTCCAAGGCACACTGCTATTCAACCACCCAACAGGTCTCTGAACCCAGAGGCTCTTTCTCTCCTGTGCTGTATCTACTACCTGATTATCTAAACAAACTGTTCTGCAGACAGTGTAGAAAAGCAATGATTACTTCTTGATAAAATATGGTTTTAGAATAATAGGTGCTGAATTACTTGGTAGTTTTTAGTGCCAGGTCCTGTGCTGAGTTTTGAGGCAAGGTGCTAGCCTCATAAAGGACTTCACAAAATGTCATGTTCACAGCACAGAGGTAAATTACTCTGTGTTAGTTGGTTAGTTGGTTTTAACAGATTTAAATTTTAGCTGGAAAATATTTATTCAAAGTTACTGCAAGGGTTATAAAAATATTTAAATGTGTATTCATAGATTTAAATTTGCTGAGAGATGTGGGTTAATGTATTTTGCCTTATCTTAGGAGAGCAATTGCTCTACATCTGTGCACAAATACAAGATGTAGTTTTGCAAGGTATGCAATTTGGTACTTCTTTCAAACAGGAATGAGGTTCAGATGGATTTTTGTTATAGCTTGTTCACAAATTAATGATGTCTTCTGCTTTTTCTCTGTACCTTCCCCCCAATAGCATAAAAAATTAATCAACCGTCCACAGAGTACCAAAAGAATTTCTACAGATCCTACAGGTAAGGAATATTTGTCATCATTATAGCTATCTTTCTCTCCTCTTGTGTTTTAAATATATGTGAATTCTTTTTAAAAAAGAAATAAAGTAACTTTCCAATTCAATAATAATTAGTTTTATCAGCCTATTAAATGGATGTTCTATGTGAAGTCATGTGCATGTAAACTAAAATGGGATTATCGAATATGCATGTAATTAAAGTCATATCGAAATCTATAAAAAATATGCATCATTTTAGTTGTATGACTAGTAATTGCTTAGTTTGGTAAATAGATGACTGCAGTTTATTCTGAAACATTGATTGTTAAGTTGTAAATCTTTACATGTTGTCAGTTCAAATCAATGTTTGAGGTCCACAAACCTCAAACCTTTAATTAGAAGTAGATATTGGTATGGTACCACAAGAAGCATTTAATATTTAGCTATAATTTTTCATGGTTTGGTTATATAACAGTGATACAGATTTGAGGTTCAGGGAGAAGTTGACACTTTTGTTCTATTTTAGCTTTTGAAACATTTCATTTTGTGAGGTTAATAGCTCTTAATGTGATAATTTATTGGTCTTCAGAAGATGTCAGTGAGTGTGCTTTGCACACACTATCAGGCCCCCTGTGGAAGGTATGAAATTCCAATCAGAGGTCACCCCTATATGTCCAGGTAATGCACAGGCTTTCCTGAGCTCCATGAGGTATAGGATGGGAATAAATTATAGTGTTACCTACCCTCTCAGGGATAATAAAACAATTTTTGAAAAAAGAGCAGGTGATATAAAAAACAAAAATAATAATAGATTAAAGTTCAGCAAGTTTAATAATGTCACTGTTTGAAGAATTTAATGTTCAGACAAAAGCATAGTACAGAGATCACAAAGAGTATAAGAATCCTTCTTATGTGTACTGGAAGCCCTAGGTTGCTACACAGGCTGGGAGATATTTATCCCCACAGAAATCCTCCCACATGACCAGTGGCACCAGAGCTGTTGTAGGAAGAAGGAAGGATGATAGATGAGCCTGTACATTGAGTGGGATAAAACTATGAAAAGTTCTAAATGCCAACTTAAGACGTTTGGACAATAGGAAGACCTTACATGTGATTTATTAACGGGGACTTAGAGATCAGGTTAGACTTTCCAAACTTTTTTTCTATCAGTTTTGTGAAAGAACAAATCTAGTCTAAGTGGATAGCATGGGTACAAGTTAAAACCCTACTATGATATTCCCAGAAAACAGACAGGGAGGACATGATTAGGGCTGAGTAAGTAAGGCTGAACGTAAGGGAAATATTTGAGCTGTTTAGAGTTAGGGCCTAAGGGAATAAGGGAATAGACTTTGAGAAATCTGAAAAATGTCAAATGTTTTAGCTCATTCAGCTGAAGGGTCATGTAACTAGAAAAGTGAACAGAGTGAAGAAAGATCAAGTGAAGGAAAGATCAAGGCTGACGATAATGACTGTGTGGCATTTGTGTTGACTTTCATACAACTGGTAAAGGTAATTAAGATACCGTGGCTGGGCATGGTGGCTCATGCCTATAATTCTAGCACTCTGGGAGGCCAAGATGGGCAGATTGCTTAAGCTCAGGAATCTGAGACCATCCTGAGCAAGAACTAGAGACCATCTCCACAAAAAACAGAAACAAACTAGCTGGGCGTTGTGGTGGGTACCTACAGTCCCAGCTACTCAGGAGGCTAAAGCAAGAGGATTGCTCAAGGCCAAGAGTACGAGGTTGCTGTGATCTATGAAGTGCCATGGAACTCTACCCAGGGTAACAGAGTGAGACTCTGTCCCAAATATAATATAATAAATATAATTAAGATAAGCCTATTGCTAATGCTGTATCAGGATTTGGGAAAACAAAACCAAAGATGAATGAAGGTGGAGTAGCTCTAGAGTATTCCCACAGTTAATAGTGATGATTCAGTCAGCGAGAGCTGATGAGCTCATTGAGGGGAGAGGAGAGAAATAGAAGAGGCCTGACATAGGATGTAGTGATGGACCAGAAGGAAGAGAGCCAGCCAAGGGCACGGGAGAGAACAACCGGGGAACATGGCAGAACACAAGGAAGGGAGCAAAATGCTTCCATGAGTCAAAGGAGATCCAGGTAAGAATCAGTTTCTATAAGTAACAATTAGGGGGACTCTACAAAGATTTGAAAGAAAGGATTCAATAAAGAAAACTGCTGAAGAAAGGCATGAATTTATATATTTAAGTAGTGAGTCGATAGTGAAGAACTTGAGCTCTCAAGTCTACATTAGGCATGAAAAGATTTTTTGGTAAAGGAAAGGAAAGAGATGGCATAATTGCTTGACATAGAGTCAAGGGAAGGGACCTGTGGAAGCTGGTAGGAAGCAGGGCAGGAGCCTGTGGTGGAGAGGAGACTGAGGGACAGGTGTGAAGGGAAAATACTTGATGACAAACACTGTGGGGTGGAATCCAGCAAACACCGAGGGGGGCTGTGATTTTGAAATGAAAACAAGGTTAGGAGAACTTGGGTCAAATGGATTTGGGTAAAGTAGGAGAAGCAAGCAGATGTTGTCAGAGTGAAACAGAAACAGAGTGAGACTGAGGCTTAAACTTAGGAGAAAAGATATGGAACAATTTAAATTGAGTTAAAAAATATTTTTAAAATATATTTGGAAACTAATAAGGCTCAAATGGTGTGAACTGTTAATCACATTCCATGTATTTTCATAACATCAGGCCACCCAAGTGATTCAGGTTGACAGATTGAGAACACATGGTAAGGTGGCTACACCATCATCCTTGGCACCCACAGCTGGCCATTGGGAGCAGTGCAGACGCGGAGCAGTGGGAGACTCTGCAGGGGTGAATGAGCGAATGAGACGTAGAGGAATGGGAGCCATGGAAGTTTAGGAGGCAGAGGTCGGCATGAAACTGAGAAACTGAGGCCACGAGGCAGAATAATTCTGGCTGATGTTGAAACCTGAATATTGGCCACAAAAGTCAGTTTCTAGTATGGACTCAGGAGACAGTTCATTAACACTGAGAGGTTGATCAGAGGTGTGAATCAGTTTCAATGGGGCTGCTGGTGCAGCTGCCCAGGGATGGTTGCTGATGCTATGGGTGGGGAGGGAAGCCCGCCAGGGTAGCACCGGCATCAGGGTGAACGCATCGCGTGGTGATGGCAGCACACTGCCTTGAAAGGATAATGGAGAACAAGGGTATCTTGGCCCTTTTCCTGGTTAGCTTTTACTGAAATGTATATTCAGTATAAAAATCTTACAATTTATGGAAATAGGAAGATAGAAGGAAGAGGTAACAGAGGACAGACAGAACTCTTTGCTCACACCAAAACACAGAAACTGTTGTGATGCAAGATACAGCTGGGCACAGGAGTTTAACTCAGAGGAATGGTTCTAATTACACAACAAAACAGCAACAACCACAAAAATAGGAGATCTCTGGGAGTCACAGAGTAAGACCAGGGCTATGCTGGGTAAACAGAACACATTCAGAGGAGCTGTCTGCATGTCTGAATAGCCCAGAGGAAACATGACCAGTGGGAATCCTGGTTTAAGGGTATGTAACTGCTCTTTGGGTGGTAGATGTGTGTGTGTGTGTGTGTGTAGGTACTGATGACTGTGAGGACTGACTACTTGCTGGTATAATTTATGCATCAGATCAGTACTGATAAAAAGAAACATCTTTATCCTTTAAAAACATAAGGCTACTCAAAACCTCCTTGGGGACCTCAGCTGCAGCGGCCTCTGGGAACTTATTAAAAATGCTAAGTTTTGCCTTTACCCAACTCAGTGAGCTACGTAGGTCAGGGCCTAGAAACCATTTTCACATGTCCTCCTGGTTCTCAAATATATTAAAATTTCAGAAGCATTTTTCACCCTTTGCAACAGCTGGAATCCCAGCCATGACAGGGATCAAAGGCTTGCAACCCTGCTCCTGGGTGATCCCAAATCGCCTTTTCTGCTTAGAAGCCAGAACAGAGGGCAGGTGGATTTCCTGTGAACAGGTGTGGAAGGCTGGGCCGGGTCATCCCCCGAGGGTTGGTACTAATGTTCAGTGTTCCCCTGCACCCTACAGAAGCCCTTTGGGATAACATGCTCCACTGGCTGGCCGAGGAGCTCTTGGAAGAAGAAGAGCAAGCTGAGGCTCTGTCCTCATCCCTCCCTCTACGCCGCAGCACCATTCAGCTCCTCAAACTCAAGAACCCTGATGATCTCACAGAACAGATCCACGAACTTCTTTGCTTCTGGAAAAAATCGCTCCCAACTTCCACCGACAAACTGCGCCTCCTGGCCCGTCATCTCCGCAAGATCGGCAGGCGGGATCTCGCAGAGGCGCTCAGATTCAAGTGGGAAAATAAAGTGTTCACCGACCCGCAGCGTGGCTCCCCCCGGCCGCAGAGTGCAAGGCGCGCCCACCTTGCTTTGCCCTAGAAAAAGGCGCATGGTGGTTTTTTAAAGATCATTTCTGTCAATATTTTCCTAGCAGTTTCCAACTGACATTTGAAGTAAGTCTATTTGATAGTCGTGCCGCTGAGAAGTCAATTGAAACACGGGGAGATCGCTGATCAAACAATAAAAGGCCTTCCTGGGCCCTTGGTGAGTGAGGAGTGACATGACCTTCTGCAGCCAGGACTGAGCTTAGGGGGACCTAATAGCGTTTGCAACTGAGTTTGCCCTGTTGAAATTTTAATAGCTGAAGTTGCTTTCTACATGCGCAGAAAAAGTGCAATAAACATAATCACTTTTTTATTGTTATCCATAACTCCAAGCAACCAACTCAAGTTCCACAGATACCATGAAGCCCACAGGTAACAATACAAAAGGAATTGAATTCAGATACCTGGTCCTGGTGATAGGAAAAAGACTTTAAGAGAACAGAGAAGTGGCTCGGCGCCTGTGGCTCAAGTGGCTAAGGTGCCAGCCACATACACCTAAGGTGGCGGGTTCAAATCCAGCCCGGCCGCCATTAACCAAAAAATAGCCGGGCGTTGTGGCGGGTGCCTGTGGTCCCAGCTACTTGGGAGGCTGAGGCAGGAGACTCGCCTGAGTCCAGGAGTTGGAGGTTGCTGTGAGCTGTGATGCCACGGCACTCTACCCAGGGCGACAGCTTGAGGCTCTGTCTCAAAAAAAAAAAAAAAAGAAAAGAAAAGAAAACAGAGAAGTTTGAAATAAATTAAAAATAGAATAGAATATCACTTCAGCCATTTACTGCCACAGAATTTTCTTTTATTAAATTGTAGCTTGGAATAAGAAAAAAAATCATATTTTTAGTGAAGTGAGGCAGGGCAAAGAAAATGAAATATGAGTGAAAAAATTCAGGCCTACTTCACCTACTTGGGAAAATGACCCACTTTAAAATCAGTGAACAGAAACCTTAGTACATAAGCCCCACATGTTCATCATTAAAAAACAAATTTAAAGCCGGTGAAAAATCCACAAAACTGAAAGGAAAAAAATGCGTAGTAAAGCCTTCTATCCATTGATAATCCTTGCTAACGCCTAGTTGAAGTGTTGAGTTTATAGAAAACCTGAAACAGTTTGATGTAAATGGGACTTTGGATTAGTATCACAGATTCACTAATGCAAACCTACTAAGGCCTTCCTTGCCTTGCAGACATTGTTAGTAATTACTTTAAATTATTGACTACCTAGAAATTAATGAATTTATGACAACTAAAACATCTGGACGACTTTCATATATAAAGACAAGTTTTCTTCTGTTGATTTGCAAACTAACCAGGAACTTCAGTATCTGTCTGGTTATACATTAAGAAGGGAGATCCCAATTTTCAAACACATTCCTTTCAAGAAGTAATTTATTAGTCACAATTTTTATTTTTTACTTGTTGCCAAAAGGTACCACCTGAACGTTCATGTGTTCTTGGAATGAGGAAAACAAACTATAAAGTGTTCATTTTTTCCCTTTTACTACAATAGAACAAAAAAGAAAAGTAAAATTGGCCTCTTATTCTGTCACCAGAGATTACTTAATATGAACAATTTTTTGCAGAGTTTCTTCTAATTTTTATTCTTTACTGGAAGCAAATGTTTTTATATTTATGTGTATAGCTGGACATAAACACATGTGTGCTCCTATGCACGCATGCATGCACATACTTATAAATCCCCTCACATACAACCCCACACATGTCTCGTAAGCAGGCCCTGAAACAAACACTCCCTTTACCTGCACAAAACCAGCCTCTGGTCCACCTGTGCACCTCATGTCCACGCTGACACCATCACAAAACACAGCTCATGCACAGCCCACTTCCACCTCCATCACACACACAAACGCCCCAGACAGTCTCAGATCCGCTTGTACACTCACATATACTCCACTCCCACATCTCATGCATATATATACTTGCTAACATGCATTCCCCACACACACTGTCTTGCTTTACTGTACACCTTTACCTACACACACATTCTTACTAGTACTCCCTCTCACACACGCCGCTCTCATCAATCTCTCTTTCTCTCTCTCATACACACACATATATGTATGTGTGTGTGTGTGTGTGTATATACCCTTATAGGCACATACGCAGACCTCTCTACACACTTTGATATGTACTTTCCTCAGAATTAAAACAAATTGCACATATTATTTTAATAGTACAAATGTTTATAAGAAAAATATTGATCATCAGCTTCAGCATCGCCTCTCTTTAGGTCATCCTGGACATCAGTCTGAGCTGTGATCTGTGCTGCCTGGGCTGTGAACCTGCCCTTGAATTCCCCCACTGCCACACCCCTGCCTTGTGCACAGGTTCTCTGGTGGGCTGGACTGTAGGGACCACGTCACAGATGCCTCTGATTTCTTGGAGTTGGCTAATAGGCAGCATCAGCAGGGGACAGGGAGGAGGAAGGAAAGTGAGTTATAGTGAAGTCCTTCAGGAGCATACTTGACCCAGGCTGTGTGCCTCACCCAGAGGTCACTGAACCTCTCCAGGAACCCCCTCTGGGCAACTCTTTCCAGGGTCTTGGTAGCTGATCTTCCTCTTGTCTTTCCAAGTCTAGGGGTAGTAACAGCTCTCGTGTTCTGAATCAATGTGTTTTTCCCAGTGGTTCCCTATATCCTGTCCTCCTCTTTTAAGAAAATTTCCCTTTAATTATCCTAATTTGAGTGTTTCTAATTGAGATGCTGATGAATACATTTCTGTACACCTTTCTTATGCTCCTAGAAACTTATTTATGTATATTTTGTCCAGAATGAGAGTCATATATTATATGTACATACATACAGCTTTAAAAATCACTGTCACATTAAATGATGAGCATTTTTCAATGTCTTTAAAAGCTTTAATAGCTACGTAATATAGCATTCATGCCACACCCTCATTAATTTTAGCATTGTCAATTTTGAAAATGTTTAATTGGAATGATATCTGTAATCTCTATGTCTTTTTAATTCAACTTTGTGTTGCTAAAATTCATTTTTTGTTTTGTGGGGAAATGATTTATTAGTCTCATTAACATAAACTAAAAACATATACTAAACATATACTAAAAATAAATATATTAGAATATCAATGAGCATTAAATAGATCACCTTTTGTGGCTATCAGAAATAATGCTGTTATTAATATTCCTTATGTAATTTTTGCTGAAAAAATATATATTCTTTTTTTCCAGGTATATACCTAAGGAAAATAATGATAGGTTATCATAATTAATTTTACATTGTTATGTTATATTTAGGATCATTTAGCAAATAACCTTGAGCATCATTATTGAGGGACAAGAATGCTCTACCAGATAGAGTCAGTAGAGTCGGTCTACATATCTTTGATAACACCAATTTCACTATGAAAAAATCCATCACAGTCATTATAATCATCATTTTTCTAATTACTTAGAGCAACCAGTTTTATAAATAAAAAGTACTAACATTTATTATTTGAATTAACAAAGCCTATGGTGTTGAATCATATTCATTTTGATGCTATACTTACTAATTCTGGAGTATAAATTCTTGTAGATCAATTGACTATCCCTGGAATGTAGCATATGTGAACCACACACATGATATCAACCACCTGCACATTCTGGAGTCTTTTAAAATAAAATAGAAACACTGCAATAAGTATGTTTGGAGGACTTCATAATCCAGTTTTCAAAATAGCTAAATTTGTGGGCAAAGTTTTTCTTTTTTTCCATAACCCAGTGTTTCTTACTATGATGTTATTGGCATTTGGAATGGAATCATTGCTTTAAAAAAAAAATTAACTGGAACTGGCTCATGATTTGCAAGTCATTCAGCATCTCTTCCTTCTGTTAACCAAATGTACAAACCACCCCCACCCTAGCAAGTGTGACAATCAAAATTTCTTCTCCCTAATTCTGGTCATGAGATTTCAGGGCGGAGGGGGAAGGGTAGTGTCAAGAACCCCGGTTGTAGTAAACATTGGCTTGAAAGGACGTGAGAAGAAAAGCTAAGGGAGATTTAGAACACTGCAGGCGAAAGAGGGCCCTACCTTCAGTATTCCAGCTACTACCCGAATTTGTAAGAAAAGTCAACTGCTATCTGATGACTTTCCCTGAAATGTTCTCAAGGAGGAATCTAGGGCTGTTCTATAGAGTCAGAAGTGTATTTAAGGTACAAAACCAGGCTTTCTGAAGTTAGGTTAGTTCTTCAGAAGAGGAGGGAAATGGTGAGGTCAAAACTGTGTCTGACACAGGTTGGGGATTCCCCCTGGCTTAGCCAAGTGTGTCTTCTGTAATCTAACCTCATCAGAACACCCTAGGGTGGCCTAAGTGTTTTGACAGGCGGCACATCATTTAATCCTCAATTCTCCTCCTCTCCTAAGTCTTCCACCCGTACCTCCATACCCCCATCCCCAGCATTTACTATGTACCTACCTAACATACTAAATAATTATTTATTATGGTTTTTGTTTATTTTCTGCAAATAAACACTCATTTGAGTTCATATTACACAAAGGTGAGTGTGCTTGTCTCTTTTGTTCACTGATACATTCCTATCATTCAGAACTCTGTTTGGCACTCAATAAATACTTCTCCATTTTGTTCTTAACTTTACGTGTGAGAACACTATAGCCAAACTGCACTAATGCCCAGTAAGTGGTAGAACCTGGATTAGAAGCCAAATGATCTTTTTTCCAAAGTCCTTTTTCTTCTACTTCCAATTTCCTGTCCTTCCCTCTCCCCACCCTTCACCAATTCTTTCTCTCCCATAACCTTGGGTAATGTTTTCTGAGACTCCTGAATAAAAACAACTGCATCAATTGTCCATGGCACCCCATCCTTAAGTTTAGTTATAGCACTTCTATGCACTGTTGTAATTATCTATTTATCTATGTTTTTCTCCAACCAGTTTTTAAGTTTTTTGAGGGCAGATACTTAAGTTTTGTTCACCAGTAAATTTCCAATTTCCTGCACAGGGGCCAGCACATGGTAGGAACTCTAAGAATTGTTGAATTAATTCACAAATAATACCTACACACTGACATGTTATCAGGGCCCTCTTCTGTTCCATCTTTTATTTGGAAGCAACTCCATGGGGGGAGCAGAAAATATGTCTGAGAAGGTAAAGAATTAGTTCAGATTGTGAAATTCTGCCCCGTGGTTCATCAAGTTGGAATAACAGACACAGAAAGAGCCAACCACAAGGTTAACAGGAACCGATATTTTTCCCAAACACACTGCAGGTGTAAAATGTCCCTTTCTTTGAGTGACTACTGCTTCGTACACACTGAGAAACTTTGTTCTCCCAAATCATAGACTATCAGAACTTTTGCTGTTTGAAATCTCATCAGTAAGAAAGAACTACCCCTTTCTTGCCTGAAGGTTCCAAGTCACTCTGATGCTGAAGAGCCTTCTTGATTCACAACCCAGGTGCCCAGCTTCAGACACAGAGTTTCTGGACACAGCATTGCATGCTTATGTCATCATTAATGTTTCCAAGAAAGAGAAAGGATTGTACATCCACATCGCAGTGAAGACCTGATGTTGACCCCTTTATGCACACCTGCACTAAAAAGAGTGCAGAGTTCTGAATGATAGGAATAGATCAGTGAGCCTTTGCCTTTGTTTAGTGAGACACCCACAGTTCTGGTGCCCAGTCTCTCTCATTGCAATGAGTCAAAACTTTGTTGAGCTTCATCTGTGTCCCTGGCAGTCGTGGCCTGAGTGGGACACTATGTGAGATTATCTTGTATTCCAGCCCACTGGTTCTCAAACTGGCAGCATGTTAGAGTCAGCATGAGACACCTAGATCCATTCTGAGAAATTCTGATTGAATTGGGCAAGGAATGAAAACTGTAATGTTTTCTAGTTGATTCTAATTTGCATCCAGGCTGAAGAATATTTCCTAGTCAAAGAGACCTGGAAAGGGTGTTAAAATTCGGTTTCACCAGACCAAAATCAGCCCCCTAAATTAGAATCTTTGACTTTTAGACCCGGGGATTCCAGCAGGTTTTGTTCACACCCATGGTGGTTTGGAGACACTGCTCACCATAGCTGGTTTCCTCTCAGAGCACTGTCTAGACTTTCATTTTTACTTTTCATGGTTAGCACTGAACCAAAAGAGAGGAAATGGAAACAGAGCAAGTGTGTGCTGTGATGAATAGAAAGGGTTTTCTCCTCATCCAGAGTCATCATTTGAGATGATTTTTCTGTTCACAGGACTAAGTAGCCTGGGATGGGGAGCCAAGGGAGGTAAGGAATGGCTGGGAAGGAGGAAAACCTGGAACTCAGATTTAGAACTTTGGATACTGAGAAGCTGTGTATTGTACACCTTTAAATCTGGTTCTATTAATAGATGGCATGCCTATCTATCTATATACTGTGAATTAATATTTTTGATCTTTTCTCTCATTATAAAGGGTAAAATCTTGCTTCATTATATTTGAGTGTGCTAAAAAATGTAAAATTCACTGTAATGTAGTCCATCCCTTTTAAATTTATTTTTGGTCATTTTTACATATGCAGCGTCTCCAAAATTGGAAATGACCTTAGTTTTGCTCCACCTGACAGGGCCTGTCTATCCCAGATAATCTAAAACTGATTTTTAGAAAAATTCACTGCAAATGCCTAGATTCTACCACAAGGGGGTGGCCATGTCTCAGATAAAATTAAGGAAACATTTATGACTTTACCTTGAGAAAGATCTGTTTTACACAATGCTATTTTGTAAAAAAAAAAAAAAAAAAAATGAAGTTAAATTAAGGTAATGGAAGGAAAATTTTGATGTACAGTCAAAATTCTTTCAATATAATAGTATAGTATTTTATGGATAGCTTCTAATATTTTGAAATGTCTAATTTCCATTTGATATGAAAAAACAGTAATATGTATATAGAATCGGCTGCATTTGTAGAAGTTTTTGTTATTACATTGTATCTTTCATTTCTTTAACCAAAACTATTGAAAGCATAGTGCAATAACTGGTCACTATCATTTATCTAAAATTTCCCAGAAAAAGAAAATGAAAGTATAAATTATTGATAGTACTATGAAATAAATGTATTTTTAACTCACTTTACCTTCTAGTAAATGCTATTGAATGGCAAGGATTCTAATTAATTAGTTTATAATTGTTGAAATATTCTGAACACGAGTATTGCTGTGGTTTGTCAGTAAATTAAAGTGGCTATCATACTTTAAAAGTGAATTTCTTATTTTATTTCAGAATATTAGGGGGGCACAAACATTTTGTTAACATAATTTGCTTTTGTACATTTTAAGTCAAAATTGTAAGTGTGCCCTTCACCTAGAACACGTGCATTGTACCAGTTAGGTGTGACTTTGCCCAACCTCTCCACCCCCGCCCCTTATACTTGATTTCCATTTAGTTTTACTTCCCTACCTGCTCATAAGTGTTGGTTGACTAGTTCCAATTTAGTACTGAGTCCTGTGGTGGTGTTTTTCCATTCTTGTGATACTTCACTTGAAAGAATGGTCTTCAGTTCCAACCAGGTTGTTACAAAAGATACCACATCATTCTTTTTAAAAAAGAAGACTGGCTGGTACTCCATGGTATACATATGCCACATTTTATTAATCCACTCATGTATTGATGGGCAATTGGGTTGTTTCCACATCTTTGCAATTGTGAACTGTGCTGCTATAAACATTTAAATGTAAATGTCTTTTCTATAAAATTCTTTTTTGGTCCTTGGAGTACATACCCATAATGGGATTGCTGGATCAAACAGTAGGTCTACTTTTGGCTCTTTGAGGCATCTCCATACCACTTTCCATGGAGGTTGTACAAGTCTGCAGTCCCACTAACACTGAATGAGTGTTCCTTTCTCTCCTCATCCATGCCAGCATCTTCTGCTTTGGGACTTTTTGATATCAGCCATTCTCACTGGAGTTGGGTGATATCTCATTGTAGTCTTGATTTGCATTTCCATGATGATTAGAAATGCTGAGCATTTTTCATGTTTTTCTTGGTCATTAGATTATCTTCGTTTGAAAAGTTTCTGTTCATATCTTTTGCCCACTTTTCAATGTAGTTGCCTGCATTTTTCTTGCAAGAAAAATGAATTTCTGTCTGTTTGTTTGTTTTTTGCAATTTTGGGCCGGGGCTGGGTTTGAACGCACCACCTCCAGCATATGGGGTCGGTGCCCGACTCCTTTGAGCCACAGGCGTCACTCAAAAATGAATTTCTGAATTAGGATTATGATTTAAAAAATAATCAGGTGATTTTTTTCAGATTACTTTGGTTGTAACTTTTAAATAACATATTTTGTGAGATAAATTCTAAACACAGCTGAATATTATCACTCCTTCCACATACATCTCAAAGCACATAAACCAACAATGTGATGGCAAAAAAATAGCCCCTAAACATGAAGTGAAAATGGAGGAGCTCAACTGAAAATAATTTAAGGAGACCACTAAAATGTGATTTGTTGCAGTAAAATATTTAGTGCTCATCTTGTAGGAGGGTAATACATTCTGCCCCACTGATGCCTTGCTTTCTCAGATGATTTAGAGAACCCAGAGAAATATGAGCAGCACTATTGAGCAGGAGCTTTAAGAGTCACTGAGTGTCTCAACTATGTTGCTTCTCTCTCTGCATTGAGACCACTGTAGGGTGTTTTGTCAGTGTAGGTCATGAACCTGGAAGAGAGCCAAAGGTTCCCTGTGATATATGCTTTGAAAACATGTGAAAACATATTTTTGTTGTTATAATGCTCTGCTATCCTGATTGATACAACAAATGCACCAAATATAAAAAGAAAATACCATATGGGCTATCAAAGTAATCTGACTTTAATGTTGAGAAAAGGGGTAGTAGAGACATGGGCTCCATAATAGGCAAAGAAAATGATTGAATCACTTTTTAAATTAATTTTTAATTAAAATCATAACTATACACATTTATGGGTACAATGTGGTGATTTGATATACAATGTGGAATGCTTAAAGCAAATCGATTAATATTGCCATCACCTCACTTATTTTTTGTGGTAAGACATTTAAAATTTAGTTATTTTGAAATATACCCTCACATTGTGCACATTAGGGTCAGATCCCACTCAACGCCCTCCCTCCACCCACCAATTGCCCTTCCTCTTCCCCTGCCTTCTCCCACCTCACCTTTCCCTTATACAAGACTATATTTGTGTCTTATTGTTCATATGAGCATGTAATTGTTTATATATTGGTTTTATATCAGTATTGAGTATATTGGATACTTCTTTTCCATTCTTGAGATGCTTTACTAAGAAGACTGTGTTCCAACTCCATCCAAGTAAACATAAAAGATGTAAAGTCTCCATCTTTCTTACAGCTGAATAGTATTCTATTGTATACACATACCACCATTTGTCAATCCATTCATGTGTTGATGGTGGGCATTTGGGCTGTTCCATGACTTGGCAATTAGGAACAGGGCTGCAATAAACATCTGGTGCAAATGTGTTTGTGGTAAAATGATTTTTATTCTTCTGGGTAGTTGTTGATGTTAGAAATTGATTACTACAGTGTTAGACATCATTATAGGAGTGGTAAAGAGTGATATTATGCTACTATAGAAAAATTAATAATAGGCACTAATTTATTGATAGTTACTATGTACCAAGACCTTTTTGTAATTTCATTTCATTACCATGGGCATCCTTCAATTCAGTGCTATTATATTTTCTTTCTGAATGATGAAATAAATTTTGAAATATTAAGTTCATTTTTTCACATGTTCCCTTGTTCATCCGTCCATGTATTAAATCACTCACAATGCAATTAAACGCCTATTGTACATATGTAGTACATCAGATAGTACAGGTAGGTTTTCAATTCAAAGCCAAAGCTCTTTCCATTTCATAAAACTATATGGGAAGCAGAATTCTAAGTGATTCGCATATTTCCACCTTCCTGTCACACATGCTATATAATTCCCAAGACTGTGCATATTATGGATTTATAGGTTTTATTATATGGCACGGTTGCGTTAGGATAGGCAGCTGGAGGCAGGCCTGAGACAGGACACAGGGGCTTTCGGAGTGGGTGCAGGTGTTAAAGTAAACAAGCCTTAGTCAGAAGCTAACCAGGAGAGCTGAGAACCACAGGCAGAAATTGGCTTTAACTACTTGTAATATCATTTACATTGTGGTTTTAAAATTTCTCTCCCATTGAAATCACCATGACAGTTGCAAAACACTCATGTAAATTAGGAAAATGGGAGCAAACCCAATTCTCAGAATTATTACCAGATGCTTAGTAAAAGTGAACCCTTACCTTTTGAGTATTCCTCCCCTCAGTAGACTTCCAAAGACCATAACCCCTTTCCTCCCACCTCAGCTGCTCTTCCTGGCTGGCCTACCCTGTTCTCTGAAGAGCACACTTTTGCTTTCAGTCTTTCCATAAGAAGCTGCTTGCTTGGCTTGCTTGGTGTGCGCTAAAATTCACTTATCTCGACAGTCACCAAGAACCTCGAAAAACTCTCTACTCCAAATCTGATCACAGCTGACTTTAACACAAGGAGATTATGCAAGTGGACCTGACCTAATCACCTGAGCCCTTTCTTTGGCTGGTCTCAGAGGAAGCATGAAAGAGATTCCAGTCCTGAAAGGTTATCCAGTCCTGAGATAGGAGGAGCCACGTGGCAAGGACTTCAGTGTATCCTACGGAAGAGGAAGAGGAGAGTTGTCCTCACTGACAGCCAGCAGAGCAGTGGGGACCTCAGTCCCACAACCACACGGAGTGAATTTTCGCATAGCCAAAGGGAGCTGAAATGAGCACCTTTCACTTACCACAACTCCAGCTGAGACCACAGCAGGTGGCACTTTAAATTCAGCCATCTGAGATTGATCTTGAGAAAAGCACTAGCAAGAAGGTGCCAGAGCCCTGACCTGCAGAAACCACAAGCATATAAATATGTGCTGTTTCAGGTCACTAAGTATGTGACGTCTTGTTGTAAAGCAACATAAAACTAATACACTCTTTAGGCTGATAACTTTTTTATCAATAAAAGTATCACTAAAAAAAAAATTTAGAACAAGTTAAAAAAAATTGGCCTGAGAGAATTGGAGTTGACAGAAATATTGTTCAGGAAGGGAACTCCATAGCAATGTGTAGTTGGTGTGGGAGCGAGGGGCAAAGAAACTGATGAATCGAGTCTTCATTATAAATGTTAATTAGGAAAGGCCTAGTCTCAATGAAAATCGATCTCAATAAAGGAAATGAAAGTAAAAGTATCATTTATGTTCAGATTTATATGCTTGGAAGGTAGGAATGTATAGTGGTAGAGTTTAGAAATATGTTATGTCAACAAAGAACAAGGCAATAAAAAAAGTGTTGAGGAATGGTTATCATATAGGATTACTTTTAAATCCCAAAGCTTATGATTTTATTTTCTATAATTTTATGACCTCTCAAGTTAATTCTTTTCAAAGTAATTATCTGAATCTATTAATTTTCCATACACACTAATTGTGTCATTTGTTTTATCGAAGTGAGGATTTATGGCAGTTGTGGTCCGCCCATAGTACTTTACTTTAAACATGAGATATTTTGGAGGGCCAATTTTGAAAAATTGCCATGACTACACAACTCTATGTAGCAGTTAGAGTATACTTCTTAATTATTTCCTTTATGTGAGACTCAAAAATCTCCAAAGTTTTTCCCCTGATACAAACAGTATGAATAGATATGAGGGCACTTTCATTATCATTGTTTATTTCTATACACACATTTACTACAATAACTTTGACTTCTCACATTTTCTTCTCTCTTCTTTTTATGTAGCATAGACTAAATAATTTTTGACCACTGAGATTTTTTGTCAATTCACATGATTTTTGTGTGAGATTCTTTTGTGTTTGACCTTTAGCAAAAGCTTCATGAATTTTCCCTATACATAAGATGTCTCTATCATAAAATGTCACAACTAAAATCCACAGGAAATAAATAACTTTTCTTTTCAGGGTATTCCTTGCCAATTTCAAGATCTAGGCTGAATATTAGTTGGTATTAGAGAGGTTTGGACAACTTCTATAAGAGGCCTTAAACAACATGGTCTTGAAAGGTTACTAAGTCTATAAATCTGAAAATAAGGCAGAGAAACAGGAGATTGGGCATACAACTTCAGTTCTGTGAAATGAAGTCTTGCAATGAGAAATTATTACTGCATATTATACATTTTGTAGAGTGCCTTCCCTAAAGGATCCTTCATTATTCATTCATTAGAACTGACTGTCAGAAAGCCCCTCTGTCCAGGTTCAATTCCCTTTTCTTTCATTTTAACTTGTTACATTGAATTATATTTCTCCATTCAATAGAGCAATCCTTCCTTCTCTGTGAATTACATTTCTCTGTGTTTCTTAAAAAAGTATTTAAGAATGTAATTACCTTTTGATTTAGTTCTATTGTTTAATTAACATCTAAACTGTCTTTTAGAAGGGAATTATTCCTACCTTGTCTATTTGGGGTTTGCAGTGTTTTGAGTAACATATAAAGAACTTAATTCACCACTCCTAGTCTTTGAATAGAATGCTATTGTCAGCTGTATAGGAGTTATTTACCTAGTTGATGAAATCTTGCAAAGAAACAGCAAGATGAATAAGTGTCTAGGACAAGCCTGTGTAGTTACTGGGCTATGACACATCTGAGAGCAACGGATTGTGAGTCAAATGCACCGAGTCCCTGAGTTAGGCTCTGCGGCAATTTGCTATTGACTTTTGGCAAGAACCTTAATAACTTGGTCTAGTTTTTGATTTTTTTTTTCCACATAAAGATAAAAGGATTTTATATATTTGGAATAGCAGTGTTACTCTTCTCCTGTACCCACATTTGTCTATTCAGGGCATTAAGCACGGTTAATTAATTCACCATTAATTCATTCACTTATTCAAGTTCAACTAAAGCCCTCAAGGACCCTTGAATTTGTAATTCTAACAAGTTTCCAGGTAACTGTGATGCTGCTGGTATAAGGATATCATTTTCAGAACCACTACTCTCTGAAATATTTATTAACCTAGAGTTTATAGATCTCCAAGACATTTATGGATAGATTTTAGGGAGTCTATGAAAAAAAAAGATGGATTAAAGAATTGCATTTGTATTGTAGTAACAACACAAATGTAGCCAACAAACTATGTAAATATTAATAGTCCTTGACTTTGTCACACAGAAATAATAGACATTTTCGTATCACCTTGCAATGGTTTCAGGTATCTTGAGATACACTTTATGTTCATCACTAATCTGACATGATATTATTTGTTTTTCATTACATTTGGTTATTTAATATAAAATAACCAAAAAACAATTATAAATTAAAAAAACAATTATAGCTTAATAAACTATATTGGTAACTAGATTTCAATGTAATTTTTCTTTGTGATTTTATGTATCTTATTTTTAACATTGAAAATATTATTCTGAATAGAATTTATATGCTTCCTCAATTTTCCCAACGAGTTCATGGCAGGAGACATAAACTCCCCTCAGGAAAGACTCATCGAGTCATGTTCCACTCACCAGGACCATCTGGTTATGCAAACACTCTGAAGATCTTGCAGCCACAGAACTGGATGTGCTGGGTGAAGGCTCTCTCAGTGCCTTTACACCTGAGTGGACAAACATCACACTACAGGGTTAGACAAATGAAAATATACATTTAATTTTTACCTTTTTCATGATGAAACTCTACATGTCATTTTCTATTCTAGATGCCACTATTGTAAGATGTTGCTGATATTTAAGTTTGACCATCACTTAAGGAAGCAGCTCTCAAAATAGGGTGGTGGTTTGGGAGTCCCCGAAACCTCTGTAGGGATTCTCAGAAAGCAAGGTAAAAACATTTTATAATACTACTAGGATGTAATTTTTTCTTTTATTTGCATTTTTTGATCAGTGGAGCTTTCCAGAGGCTATACGATGTGTGGTAATTGATTGCAGAAGTACAGATGAGCCTTTAGCTGATTTTCATTAAACCAGATATCAAGGAGATTTGCAAAAATGTAAACAATGGTACTGTTTTTGTTATTTTTTTCTAGATATTTTAAGAAAAATATGTTATATTAACACATGGATTTATAATTTTTATTTATAAATGAATTAATAAAAATGTCAAGAATTTTTGTTTTAATGTACAACATGACAAATACAGTTAGATGTATCCAACATACACAAAAGCACTTTAATATCTAATTTTTAAGTGTGTTAAATGAGTTTTGGACTGAAAGGCTTTTCCTTACAGAATTAATGGCTCAATGGGTATAATTATTAAAATATCAATTAGTCCATTAGTGACTGCGTACCCTTGGCGAATCTTGAACCAAGAAAAAACCCTCTGTTCCTTGGGAATTTACTATGAGATATACAATGACAGAAACTAATATTTAAAAAAAAATAGAGTAAATAAAACAGGAACATGAGTGATTTAAGGAATTTTTTTAAAGGTCTAATAGCTTTAGGACGTGACAGGGTTAAATGGAAGCAGTGTGGGACCGAACAGTCAGAGTCGAGACATTTTCCTTCCTTCCAGGTCTTCATTACTGCTTGCCATTTCATTTGGAGAAGAAAAAGAAATAAAGTACAAATATTTAGGACAGGAAACACAATGAGTGAAATTCTCATGACTATGTAAATAACTGCTGTTAGATCATGACTTGGGGGCAGGAGAAAGCCAAACACGGGAGGGTCAAGGCAGGGGATGTAGAGGTACAAAGGCCCCACAGTGTTGGGACATACAGGATTCTGAGTGAGATGGAACTTTATTCAAATGCTCATCAAGCGAAGAGACCCTGGCCAGAGTCTTCTCCTCGGCAACACATATTTACAATCCTTCTCTTAGAGGACATTCTAATAGCAGAGGAGAAGGCAAATGGGATCCCAAGGAGATACCAGACAATGGGAAAAGCACAAAGTTTCCTGCAGCATTCATCTGCTTCAAACTAATATTTTGCGTAAATCTTGGTAAGTATAACTCATAATTAAGGGTGAAAGTAAAAGCCAGGTAAGGCAGCTCACCCCTGTAACCCTAGCACGCTGGGAGGCCGAGGCAGATAGATTGCTTGAGCTCAGGAGTTCAAAACTAGCCTGAGCAAGAGTGAGACCCCATCTCTACTAAAAATAAAAAAAACTAGCCAAGTGTTATGGTGGACACCTGTAGTCCCAGCTACTTGGGAAGATTGCTATGAGCTATGACGATGTGGCACTCTACTCAGGGTGACAGAGTAAGACTCTGATGCACCCACATCAGACACACAAACAAACAAAAACAACTTCACATCACAGAGTCTGGACCATCTTGAAGAGTGCCAGGTGCTGGGTTCCTTGGTATACACATGGTGACAGGGACAAATCATCAATGCATCTCTCCACACAATGCTGACCACTTTCTCTTCACCTTTAGAGCTCTGATAACATCAAGGCCACTTTTCATCTATCCATAAGCATCAGTTAAGACATTTCTCTGTAAAATTATGGTTATGTTACCAGAAAAAAATACTGGTTAAGGAAAATGTCCTTTACTTCATTAAATTTGAGAGAGGTGGCAGCTGTCAAATCTGCCGGTCATCAGGATCATCATTGGGTTTCCTAAAACTTCAAATTTCTAGGCCCAAAGCCAGGCCTACTGAGTTCAGATTCAGTGGGTTCCCCAGACAAATGTGACAAATCATTTACGTTTCAGGATCATTGCTGTAAAGCACTGCAGGCGTGAGTGGCACAGTGTCTGAGACTGCAGAGCGTGCTGTTCGATGGACGTTCAACACTCATCCTTGTAATGGTTAGTGTTGGGTTGTCTTTGTTTTCCCTGAAATTGTAAGCATTATAAAAGCAAAAAAAAAAATCCCTGGTTATATTTGTAGGCACCTCTTTATATCACCATGTATGATATTTTGTGCATAATGTGCAGTTAGTAAATTTGATTGCAATGAGTTCATTCAAAGGGCTAAAAAAGTGAGTCACCTGAGGAATCCCTTGGTTTTGATACAACACTCTGGAGGAGACGGGTAGCACGTGTGAAAGATCACTTGGAGTCTAAGACTGCTTCTGGGGCGGGGATTTCACCTACAGTGGATCAGTCAGAAGCGCTGCTCTTTCCCAGGGAATGGTCATCAGCATGGTGTGTGTAAAGCCTGTATTTTACTAACATAAATGAAATATTTCTAACATGTAATATTTGAACACATTCTATATCAACATCTATCAAATAAAGTTGAAAACAAAAAGAAACGAGAAGATTAAAAAAAATCAGTAACTCTTCTGGAGACAGCAAGTGAGATGACAAACCAAAGAATAAATAGGCTAGTGCATAGTTTTCACCATTAAAAATTGCATCAAATCTTGTGGTTTTCTACTATAATAAAAAGTCAAATAATTTTAATTTGTGCTTTAAATTCAGATTTAAATTGAAATTTTGAACAGAAAAATATTAACACTTAAGTAAATGTAGTCTTTATTTAGATATTCCCTTTAGGGTAAAATAATAAATAATAAGGTGAACATATAAATACACATATTTATGAAATATGCACATCTTATCTAATTTATCTTTCATGTGACTTATAAACTCAACTTTCTCCTAGATAGATGGAGGATAATCCTGTGGCTCTTTAGACAAAAACTTGTTTTATTTTTCAATAATGCTTGGAGTCAAAGTTGAGATCCAGGTCTACATTTCACCACTAATTTGATCAATTGTTAAAATTAATGTACTCTTCAGTCAGTAAAGTATAGATACTCTTAATGGGCTATTTACTACCTCACTTCCTAAAGTAATACTTGCCATCCAGAGCAGTTTATCAATTACTTAACTACCAGAAAGTAGTTTGTTAATAGAAAAATTTATCTCTCTGGTTCTAATTTTGGCTCTCGATAAATTGTGTATAAAGCATGTGAAAATATCTGTTTTCCTTCCCCAAACGTGAACGAAAGTTAGAGCTGAAAGCATCTTCAAGATCTATGAGAGGTGACACTTTCATTTTTCCGATAAGACTGAAATCCAGTGTTTAAATAACTTTTCACAGCTAATCCATTTTTATTCTAGTAAAAGTAAAATTTCTCAAAATCTTATATTCAGAATGCAAAACTAGGAGATTGCAGGTGGATAAGGTTGAACATTAAAAGTTATTCTGCATTCATTTAAAATGTACCATGGACTTCTGGTTTTTATGTGGGCAATAAAAAGTGGGGAAAGCATTGCTTACACCCTAACAATACTAGGGTATAAGTAGTATTATCTTGTAATCTACAAAATGATAAAGTTCCTTGAACATATTTCAGGGCTGAGGTCACAGGTCCATTGAGTAATTGGAAGTTGAAGGAAAATAGTTGCTTTTAAGGAGGGAGCTATAAGACTCACAACGTACTTGCCTGAAAGGTGGCGCTTCCATCCAGGTTTGTAGGAGCAATTTAGCTAACATGTTTATGGAAAAGTTGCTAAAACTAGAGTGTGAACAAGTGTGAGAATTTAGAAGCCCAGGGAACTGATGACACCCGCGTGTAGGCTGCTCCCTAACTCTGCTGGGTGCTCATGAGAAAGAGAAGAATGGTGGGAATACATAGAAAGCTTCTCTATGGTTCAGGGCCAAGAAAGGGGGCAGCGGCTAGTGGGGGGAGGCAGAAAGTCCACTTGACGCTTCTTCTTGTATGAAACAAAAACCTGTGTTACTGGGGAAAGGGCAGAAAACTGTCACCCCCAGGTCTCCAGTCAAGACTCATGGTAGCTGGGGAAAGGAAAACACTTTCTGTTCAGTGTTTTTCAAGTTTTTTATCGTAGGGCATACTCAAACCTATAAACTTTCATGGCCCACATAAATTATGTTGATCAAAAAAAGAAGAGTTAAATAAAAGAATATACTTACTGTGCTTTGAACTTCTTTCAACAATAATTTAACTAATGTTTTTTGAAAATTGAATTTTTGAGGCACACCTAAGATCCTCTCATGGCACAGCGGCACACTGGTTAAAAATCGCTGTGCTATGTATTGGTAAAAGCATAAAATCCCCTGAGTCAGATAAGAGATCTACCATGGAGGGAAAAGGAGCACTAAGCATGCCCCCCAAAACAGGGATATGAGGCTGAATCAGGACAACAGACAAGCACCGAATTAAAAAACAGCAGTGGTTTTCTACAGGGCAGGAGCAAAGAGAAAACACCTGCAGTACAGAAGTACAGGGACCCCTGAAGCTGAGAGCAGAAGAGGAACCTGGCAAGAAACCCTCCAGCCAAGCAGCCCCCAGCCTCAGCATGAGGTAGAACTAAGAACCTGACCCAGCAAGGCACTGAATGTGTCACAGCAACAAGACTCACCTTCAGCTCAACCTTGACTCAGTGCCCACTGCTTCCCCACTACTAAACCTTAGCCAAAGAAGAGGTGTGCCATTTACAGGCAGAAAAAATATTTACTTCTATTTCCACTCTCCTACACACAGGTTAACCTTTTAACAAAATTGTGACATGAAAAGAAGTTTGCAAAAAATGACTCCCCATCGTCAGAATAATATGTCCAGTATACTCAGACGTGATCCAGACGTTGGAATAGCAACATTACAGGACCATGATTGATATGTTAATGGTCCTAGTGGAAACACTGGATAATGTGGATGAACAGATGGAAAATACAGCAAAGAGACAGAAACTTTAGAAAGAAGTTAAATTGAAATGTCAGAAATAAAAGTGCAGTAACAGAGATGAAGGATGCCTTTCATGATCTCATCTGTGGAGTGGACACAGCTGAGAAGAGAATCAGTGAACTTGAAGGCAGGTTAACAGAAATTGACTTAACTGAAACACAAAGATAAAAGAGAGTGAAAAATGTATCGGAAAATATGAACAGCTCATCAACACTGTGATCTGAACTCTTGGCTTAGATGAGGCGGAAATGAAAAATAAACAAGTGAACACTGGCAGAGATGAGTCATCTTGATAGTGTGTAATCCTCATGTGATGTGATGAGAAGGGCACTTGACCTCTGTGGTCTTCTTTGGAGAACCTATTACCAGAGTAAAATCATGAGTAAAAACATCAGATAAGGTGAGATCTAATCAAGATGGCGGCCAAGTAGCAGCTACTGTGTAACCAGGCACAGTGAGAGTGGGGAGAGAAGACTCCAGGCATCTCTGGCTGGTGGGTTTTGCCCAGAGGCTGTCCTCTGGTGACCCAGGACGTCAGGGAGAGACTTCTGGACCCCATGAGAAGGACAGAAACGGTAGAAAACCAGCAAGTAGTGGGTGCCTGCAGCTGGACCTATAGCAACAGCGAGACTGCAGCTGGGAAGAGCCTTGCCCGGGGGCTGTTTTGGTTTGTCTGGACTTGGACACTCCATTGAACTGCCTTGGGAGACCTGGGGCCAGTGTGCGGATGACTCTGGGCGCTGTCTGGGCCTCCGGACTGAGCCGATGAGCCGCTAAGGAGCTGATGCCGTTCAGCTGTGGGCAGTTTCTGTGGGGGAGCTGCTCCTGCTGGTGCAGGGCTGGATCGCCCGGAGCCCTGGGACAGTGATCTAGTGACCGGGCTGCCCAAAGGAGGGGGCTGTAATGCTGGAGCAGTGCGGAGATCCAGGTGTTTGGCAGATTAACAGCCTTGGCCTCAGGGGCATTGAGGGAAACTGGATTTGGTGCAATGGATAGATAGGCAGCCAGGCCAGGAGAGATCCCAGGGACGAGTGCTTTCCTTCCGAAGCTTCTCCTTGGCCAACATACAGGGTCTGGAGTGTCTTTTAAGTGGTCTGAGGAGACATTGGGCTCCTAAGCCTGTGGGGGTCTGTGAAATCAGCTGAGGTCTTTGTCTCCATCTGGTAGGGCTATATCAGCATTGGGATTAACTTCTCATCCCTCGTAAGATCACCTGTTGCCCAGACAATATTTACCAAGATATATATACTGTTTGGTTTTTTGGTTTGGGGGCTTTTTTGGGGGGGGGGGGTTGTTTTTGTTTTTTAATTTCAACATTTTTTTGACATTTTTCTTTTTTTTTCATTATTCTAGTTTAAATACAATCTTCCATTTTTGCCTTCTTTAATAATTGGAATTACATTTTTGCCAGTGTTTCTGCCCCTATTATTATTTGTTTTTTTACCCCCAATTTTATCCTGCTAGGGTTTTTGCTTGCTTGTTATGGTTTGATTTATTATTTTTGTCTTTCTTCTCTACCTGGTGGAGGCGGGGT
>CAUYQV010038840.1:0-43767 GCA_963574575.1 Galagoides demidoff | reverse complement strand
GGAGCCTCAAGCTATCCCCCTGGGTAGAGTGCCATGACATCACAGCTCACAGCAACCTCCAACTCCTGGGCTCAAGCGAGTCTCCTGCCTCTGCCTCCCAAGTAGCTGGGACCACAGGCACCCGCCACAACGCCCGGCCGAAACAGCCCTTTCTATGACCCTGAGGACCGAGGCTGCAAGGCAATGAAGAGCTGCCAAACACTGAAAGCTCCAATCTGCCCCTCAGTCTCAGTCCTGGCCTTTGGCACCATTCACAGTCACTAGATAATTTTCCCAAGGGTCGCCAGCCCAAGCCTTACTCTGCAGCCCTGAGGGCAGAGTCTGCAGGGGCAGATCTCCCACAATGGCTGCACACTGGCCTACAGCTGAACAATGTTAGCTCTCTTCCAGCCCAGAGGCTCAGTCCCAGACCCTGGACAATGCTTAATGTCACCCACACTCTCGCCCAAGTTCTCCCAGGGTAATTCAACTTGAGTACCCAAGTCTAAAGAAACCCAAACAATGCACAGGGAAGGACTTCTCTGTCAACAATCTCACTGCTGTTGTAATTATAGCTGTGGCAGGATCAGACTGAGCGCAACCACTTGCCACTTCTCCACTGCTTAGGTCCTCTTCCTGGGTGCAAAAGTCTCTCGCTGTCTCCTGCAACCCCAAAGATATGTTTCTGGGCACAGCCCACAAGCCAGAAATGCCTGGAGTCTTCTCTCCCCAATCTCACTACTCCTGGTTTCAAAGAAGCTGTTACTTGGCTGCCATCTTGCCTGCCCCCAAATTACACTTTTTTACACTTTCAAATTATGCTTTATCTTGATATTTTTTGATATGGTAGAGTTACCAATGTATTAAAATTTTAATTGATACATAATTTTTATATAGATTAAGGAGTACATGTGATATTTTGATACATGCATAAAATATATAATAATCAAATTAGAATATTTAGGATATAGATCACCTCAAACATTTATCATTTCTTTCTTTTTTTTTTTTTTTTGCAGTTTTTGGCCGGGGCTGGGTTTGAACCTACCACCTCTGGCATATGGGTCCGAGGCCCTACTCCTTTGAGCCATAGGCATCGCCTATCATTTGTTTCTAGTGAGAAAATTTCTTATCTTCTTTTCTATCTCTGTCAAAATATACAACATTTTGTTAGCTCCAGTCACCCTACTGTGCTATGGAACAGTGCAGCTTATTTCACCTATCTTCCTCTGTATTTATTCTGATCAACCTCTTTTCATCTCCCTCTCCCATAACTCACCCTTCCCAGATTCTATCACTAGACTCTCTACCTCCATGATATCTACTTTTGTGGTTCCCACATTTGAGTGAGAACATGTAGTAAATGTTTTCCTGTGCCTGGCTGTGACTATCTTCATACCATTTTCCATAATGGCTGTACTAATTTATATTTCTACCAACAGAATAAGTTCTCTTTCCTCTGCCTCCTCGTTTGCACTTTTTTCCTTTCTGAAAATACTCATTTTAACTGGTTTAAGATGTATCTCATTGTGATTTTGATTGACGTGTTCCTGGTAAATAGTGATATTGAGAATTATTTTTTTCAAATACCTGTTAGCCATTTATGTTTTCTTTTGAGAGATGTCTATTCATATTCCTTGGTCATTCTCTTTAAAATTTTGTCTAAAAATTCAGTATTCATCACATGTCTCTTCTATATTGTACATATGTGAAACAGGGCTTTTGATTTAAGATGAAATTTCTATAATATATAGTGTTATATTAGTCCATAAAAGGTAAACCCAAAGCTCACATTGTCTTTGAAATTATTGAATTTGAAATTAATGAATATCCTTTAATTGGATGTGCATAATGTAAATGAGAGTATTAATTATACTAAGGCTGTTAAATAACAATCAATGTCCTAATCTAATGAAAGTTGTAAAAGAATAGTTTACTTCAAAACCAACAATGAACTTAAAATAGTTGCCAATATTTGAATTACAGAAAAAATTTACTTACCTTTCTTTTGTGATGTGTTGCACCCAAATTAGTGTATTACTAGCACTCCTGCTTAAGAAATGTTCCTAGTAACCCAGTCATCATTTTAATAACGCATTTTTTTCTTTTCTTTACATTATCAACACAAATTTTATTAGTTCATTAAATATGAGATGTCTGATTTCATATAAAAAGTTTAGTTTATTATAGTACAAGAAACAGTACAATTAATGAAAGCATGAGCCTAAACTTGGAAACAGTTTTCCATCTTCACTGTAGCGTGTTTATGCCAGTAGTAAAGAGCCTGAAAAGTGAGTGGCCAGAAAATTATGGAGGTGTTTTCCACAGCTTGCTGAGAATTGGATATTTTTCCCTTGCAAGAAGTGATACAAAGCCTGGAAGAAGTGCTAATGAGTGGGTGCAAGGCCTGCTGAATCCCGGATGACAGTTTCCAGGTCCAGCTTCTATAGTTTGAGCAGCATTGCTTGTGTAACATAGCAAGAGGATTGACCTGTCTCTATTGACCAATCTTGGCTGCTTAATCCCAAGCATCTTCACCGCGTCATCCAATTTGTGTCAGTAGACATCGGCTGCCATCAGTTGACCAGGTGTCATGAAGCTGCAGTGACTAATACCAGCTCTGGACCACCAGACACCACTAGCTCTTTTCCATGAATATTTGGGTTTGGACTATATTTTTCTCTTTATCCAACCATTGTGCTCATTTTTGTGATTGTAAAAATGAATCCATTTTTCTTTGCGTGAAACAATACAGTATAGAAATTACTCACTGTCATGTTTTGACAGAAAAGAAACATAAGGATGATGATAATTTCTCTGCTGACGCTTTTGTAATTTATCCAGAACCCATTTACCCAGCTTCTTTACTTGCAAATTTGTTTTAAATTGTCCAAATGTATTGGAATACTAACCTGTAACTTTGCTGCTAATTCGTATGTTGGTTGAGATGGATTCAATTCCACTACAGCTTTCAGTTCGTCATTATCCACTTTGGTCTAAGGTCACCTATGTGGCTCATTTTCAAAATTAAAATCACCAGAATGAAATTTCTCAAACCACTGATACACTGCACATTCATTAGCCACAGTCAGTCAAACTCCTTGTTGATATTTCGAGCTGTCTGCTCTGAATTCATTCCACAACACAACTCATATTCAAAATAATACTAATTTTTGACTTCATGCTTTCACAAAAATTGCTTTAAAAAATTTGAAAAATAATAGCAAGCCAAAACATACATTTGAAACAATGACAATGTATCTTCATAATAAAAACTAAACACGAAGCCTCAAAATGAAATATCAGAGATATCAATTCCTAAACTTAGTACTTAAAGAATTCAGACATTTCATATTTAATAAACTAATACTGTATTAAGATTTTTCTATTCTTAAGACATCTTATTTGTTCTCAATATCTTTTTCTCATTATTTATCGCTCTGAATTTACATTCTTGGAACTGCGTTTAACACTGGCCTATACATAGTATTAAATGTTCATATAATTTTCTTTTTCCAAAAGCAGTCCCTATCACCTAAATATCATGAATTTGTAAAAATGCCAATCTGAATGTTTTATCAGAATCCTTCTAGGATTCCCCTTCCCTGTACTAAAAGGGCCAACACCATTCGCTCACTACTTGCACCACATGAAGTCTACCAATTTCCAATGTTTCATTATATGTTTGATCCATCAAAGTCTGAAAGGTCCTCTTTCCTCCCATTAGTAAGTAATACTAATGTAAAATCTTACAGTAACTGAAATTAAAATAATGTCTAACTTTTAATGTTTTATTTCAATCTGACTACTTAAGACTCTGAAGAATTTAAAAGGCGTATCTTCCCTGGGAAGCCAAGTCCTCACTTTATGCTCTTTGAACCCTTTGTTACAAACATTCTTTGTTTCCAATCTAATGCTTCAAAGTTATGAAAACATTTTTTTAAAAGCACCTAATTTGGCTTTCAATGAGTTGCTTATATTTATTAATTCAATAATTGACAGATCCTTTTATTCAGAAGAGTGCTTTTTAGTCTTTAACATTGTTAAAATCATAAGGGTAGCTTAGTTGAAAAGCAAGTTATATATATATAGACCCCTTTCCCAAAACTGTTAATTTTGGGGACTAAGATAGCCCCACATTTTAGCATCCCAGATAAGCCTGGTACTATTAGTGAACTCTATTCTACACACTTAACTTTTGCCATATTAATTTCATTTTTAGTATGAGAGTTGTCCAAGTCTTATAACTAGTATTTGAATCTAAAACATACACACAATACATACTGATTCTTAATGGAAAAACTATAAAATAGGCATTGAGGGATGAATTACTGTTTTTCAGAGAAAGTTAGCAGGAATAGAAATGGGATAGGGACAGATATGAGACTTTTTGATTAAAATAAGTAACTTAAGTTTCCCATAATTACTCTGACATAATTTATTTCATTTTTGCTATCCAATTTTAGAGATACATATACATGCATATATGTACAAAGAGTGGCAAAAAATGTATATATAATTTAAGAAAGGAAAAAACAGTGTTAAAATTATAACACTCAAGTCACATTTTACTTCTGCAAATACAAGAGATACATGATACAATATACAAGATAACAAATGTTATCAGTATATATTGAGTATTCCAATTTTAATACACCTTTTTCTTTTCTTACAAAGCATATAAATTTTTGGCACCTTCTGTATGTAAAGAGATATACATATATTTGTATGTGTGTATTTAGAACTGTGTACATTGAAATTTGTCATTTAAACTTAATCCTATTAAATCTTGCTTTTTGTGGAAAAGATTATAAGAGTACAAAACGCTGTATGACAATTAGCATTTCATGTAGCTTTCCTGAGAGATGCTATTAATATAAAATATAAGGGAAAAGGGGTCCAAGTTTAAGCCTTTACCTTGTTTTAAAATTGCTTAAAAAATTGCTGGGTTCATGCAATTATGCAATATTTTTTATTCCAAATTTTGAATGTGTTTTTAAAAATGGCTAAATTTTATGCCCTTTGCCAATTGGTTACCTTTGAATTTAGGTTTGTGTTTCCTATAGAATAGCATAAATTTGTGCCATCTATTTTGAATTGATGAAATTTTAGTGCCTGAGATTGTAAATTTGGTTGTTGGAAAACCATAAAGCTGTTGTATTTTTTTTTTTTTTGAGACAGAGCCTCAAGCGATTCCCCTGGGTAGAGTGCCGTGCCTTCACAGCTCACAGCAACCTCCAACTCCTGGGTTCAAGGGAGTCTCCTGCCTCTGCCTCCCAAGTAGCTGGGACCACAGGTGCCCCCCAGAACGCCCGGCTATTTTTTGGTTGCAGTCGTCATTGTTGTTTGGCGGGTCGGGGCTGGATTCGAACCTGCTACCTTAGGTATATGTGGCTGGCGCCTTAGCCACTTGAGCCACAGGCACCGAGCCAAAGCTGTTGTATTTTAATGAGATATATAAGATGAATACATTCCCCTCAAAAATGATAACTCCAGTTTTTCCCTCCAAAATGCCTCCTGTCACAGAAGATACCATTTTTAAATAAAATTGCATAGGTTTTTTTTTTTCCTTTTATTTTTTTGGCTGTGGCTGGGTTTGAACCCACCATCTCTGGCACATGGGGTCAGCGCCCCACCCCTTTGAGCCATAAGCCGCCACCCTAAAATTGTTTTTGTGTAATCATTTGCAGCAGTATGCACTACACAGTTGATAAGTTTACTTTTTGAAAAACCTATGCTTATTAGAAAGTAATATGTATATATGCACATATACACATACTAGCATGAAATAGAAGTTAAAAAAACTTGCATATCTATTCTTATTATATTAATAAGTCAGCATAAAAAGTGCAATATAAACAAAGTGTTAATTATATGCTAATAAGAATATAAACCTTTGATCACTTGGATGATCTTCTAAATAATACAACTTTAAAATTACTCTGTATATTTTAATAATATACAGAAAATTCCCAAACAAATTAAAATTTAGATTTTCCAACTTGTCACTTTTTCTTCTATATAGAAAATCAGAAACATAGCTTACATTGTCTATAACACAATTTGTGCACCTTACTCCCTAAGAACTAGAGATGTTTCCCAAAGTGACTTCTTAAAAGATGCAATTTAATAGCATGAATCATATAAAATTAGAAATTGAAAAAGAATTGCTGGCATTTGCAAATGTTTGTGTATTAAACAAAGATACTGAATGCCATCGTTGTTTTCAATAGCTTCCTTTTTCTTTCCTTGCTAATCTATTATATATAGAAAAATAACATGAAAAGACAGCTGCATAGAAATTAGCTACATTTTGTTCAAAGCAATTATAAAGTTGAACATTGGATTTCATTTTCAAGGTCATCTTCTTTGATTTTGTTTTTTGAAAATGCTTCTAAATGAATCTTTATAGTGACCATTTTATACTGATTAAGTACTATAATCCTCTTATTTGTGCAGATTTGTGGAGGTCTCCTGTGCTTCTCACTTGTATTGAACATAGGATCTAATAAAGCACATACAGTGTTTCTGAGTAATTATTACTTACAGTCTGAAGTGAATTTCAGTTCCAAGCCATTTACATTTATGTGCTGAAACTAAATGATTAATGTGGATTTTTATACATTTTTAGATTTAATTTTTCAGAGTAATGAAACTATAAATCCTGTGCTCTTGGAATCTTCTTATCTTTTATTTAATTCAGTATATAATTGAGAACAAGCTTTTAATAAAGACCAGAGGACTGTCCAAATTTAAATTTATTACCTGTGGAGTAACATTAATGTATTTAAAATAAAATATTTGAGTGATAGTTAAAATAAAAATAAACTTTAAAAAATTTGGAAATCCCCAACATTAATTTATTTAATCAAAATAATTTATAATATTTTTGGAGCGCTTTGAACTATTATGTATATCTAGAAATACTTCTCAGAAAATTTAATTTATTTAATACCTAACAAATGTGTTTTAAAAATTGCAGCACTATTCATAATAACCAACATGTGGAATCAGCTTAAGTGTTCCTTAATTGATGAATGGACAAAGCAAATTTGGTTAATATACACAATGAAATTTATTCAGCTATAAAAAAGAATAAAATACTGTCATGTACAGCAACATAAATGTAATTAGAGGGTCTTATGCTAGTGAAATAAGACAAGTGTAGAAAGACAAATATTACACATTCTCATTTATAGATGGGAATTGAAAAATTTGATCTTTTAGAGGTAAAAAGTAGAAAGATGGTTACCAGAATCTGAAAATGACTGAGGGGGATGGATGAAAAGAGATTGGACAATGGGTACAAACACAGAGTTAAACAACAACAAAAAAATAAGACCTAGTGTTTGAGAAAATAGAAGGGTGACTATCATTACAATAATTTATTGTATATTTTTAATTACCTAGACGAGAAGATTTGAAATGTTCCTAACAAAAGAAATGATAAAAATTTGAGATGAGGGTGTGTTAAATACCTAAATTTGACATTATATATTACATGCATGTATCACATATTCGCAATGAATCTGTACATTTTTTACCTGATGATTAAAAAAATTCTACCATTTTCACTCAGTCAGCTAAAGAGAAATGTAGGATTCTTGACCTCAACTAGAATGGTCACAGTCAACCAATCCTTTCCATGAAATTCTAAAAGATATATCTCAATCCTTATTTAAACTTCTAACTCTTAGCCAACCAATAAAACATTTATAATTAAATTATCAATTAATTATTTTATTCAATACATTAATTATAAATAAAACCAATATAGTTTTAGGAAGCAATACACTAGCAGTAATACACCCACCCAATCAAACAGACGATACAGGTATCATTTTTTAAAAATAGATTTTATTTTTGACCAGTTTTAGGTTCAAAGCAAAGTGAGTAGAATTGCAAGCACAGAGATAACCCGTATACCCATTGATCCTACACATACACAGACTCACCCACAATCGATATTCCCCACATGATCAATCCACTTGATATAGTCTGTGAAAATCATTGGCATGTCATTAGCACCCTAAGTTTATAGTGTCACATTAAGGATAACACTTGGTATTGTATGTCTATGGATTTTGAAAATGTATCATGACTAACATCCACCATCATGATATTATTGCGGTATGTTTCACTGCCCTGAAAAATGTCTTCTGCTTTGCTTATTCATCCCTCCCTCCCCCACCCCCTGGAAACCACTGATCTTTTTACTGTCCCCTTAGAATATGATACAGCCAGAATCATACAAAACAAAGCCTTTTCAGATGGGATTCAATTAGTAATATGCATTTAAGTTTCCTCCATGCCCGTTCATGGCTTGATTGCTTATTTCTGTTTAGTGCTGAATAATGTCCCATTGTCTGGATGTATCACAGTTTATTTATTCATCTCCTGAAAGACATTTTGGTTACTTCCAAATTCTGACAACTGTGAATTATGGTTATTCTAAAAAATCTGTGCTTGTGTTTTATGTGTGCATGTGTGTGTGTGTACCTAAATTTTCAACTCATTTTGGTAAAAACTCATTCTCTAACATGCTAAAGAATATAAATTGCAAACTCTTTCAGGTTGGATCTATTATTTTATATTCCCACCAACAACGAATGAGAGTTGTTATTATTCCACACTGTCTCCAGGATTTAATGTTGTCAGTGTCTTGGATTTTGGCCACATCAAAAATAAATACAAATTGGTACCTTATTGTTGATTTAATTTGGAATTTTCTAATAACATAGGATGTTGAGCACCTTTTCAGTTGCTTATTTGCCATGTATATACCTTCTTTGGTGACAAGCATGTTTAGCTGTTTACCTTATTTTATAAATTGGGTAGTCTGTGTCCTTATTGTAGATTTTAAGAATTCTTTATATATTTTGGATAATTGTCCTTTATTGGATATATCTTTAGCAAGTATTTTTTTTTTAGTCTGTGTTTTGTCTTTTTATTCCCTTGAGATTTCTTTTATTAAGATTATCGATCCTTTCTGATATCTAAAATATGACATTTCTTCTTCTAAAATGTTAAATGTAAGATTTCTTTGGTATTAATAATGTAACCCCCACTTCTAAAAATGTATATGGATGTAATACATATTTCAGAACTGAGCCTCCTAATATTTTATTTTCCTTATCACTTATGTGTGTGCATTTTCTCCCTACATCCACACACATGCACTTATTTTTCTGACACAGTTGAGGATAAGTTATTTACAGCATGACCCTTTCACACCAAATAATTTAATAATTCAGTAAGTATTTCCCAGGAATACAAATATTAATTACATAACTACAGTGCATTTACTAGGTTCAGTAACTATCATATTGATGTATCTTTTTTTAATCAAATCATACTTCATATTTCAATTTTGTCAGTTTAAAAATTCTACCCTTTATGGCATTATTTTTTCTTCAGTGTGGAATCCAGTCCTTAGGTGTGCCTAAGTCAGAAAGTTAATATTATTATTTCACAAAACATACTCTTATTAGTACTGTGGGCTCACTTGGATTTTGTTTCATTTTAATTATACAGTACTTTTTTATTTTGAGTGATTTTAGATTAACACACAACTGTGAGACTAATATCGCCCTGTCTGCCTTCTCCTACTGCCATGGCACCCTTGAGAAAGCTTATGACAAAGGAGAGCAAAAAAAATAAAATAAAATAAAAAATAAGTGAGTTGTGAATTTCTCTCTTGATCGCACCAACCTGTAGAACCGTGGTTTTCAAACCCTCTGCAGCAACACACTAGTTTGTTGTGAGAGGATCCTAGGTGTGCCATGAAAATTTTAAAGATCATTAATTAAATTATTTTCAAAAGAAATTCAAAGCGCAGAAAATCTATTCATGTTTTCACTCAGTTTTAAATCAACATAGTTTAAGTATACCATGTAAGTTTAATTATAGGTTCAAGTGTGCCAGGAGATAAAAGTGGTTCAAAAACACTGCTGTAGAAGATGGAATCATAGAAGCTATTTCTCCCCAATACACCACATCATAACTTTATTCAAGAACTTCCCTTGGTTATTATTGTATATTTTGGATGGTCTAATCACATATGCATACACCTCATGAGAATTAAGTACTGATGTTAAACTACTCTAGCAACCTACCAGAAAATGTGTAAAAGTGGCACAATCAAGGTTCCTGTTAATAAAGTTAAATTCCTTTTCTGATTTCCCTTTCCTTATATAATTTTCTCCCCCAGTGCTGAAGATGAGAAACTATAATAATCAGTTTTTCCTTTATCCATATAAAAACACTTTAAATACCTCTGTATCTTATTTTTAATTCGTTCCCACATTTAGTTTATGAGAAAAAATTCTTATCAATAAATATCAATAACCACAATCACCATTAATGACCCAATAAGTTAGAATAGCAATAAGTTACTCCATTATTAGTACAAGCCCAGGATCCATATGGTGTATGCTGACATCCTGGTTATTTTCTATAGCACCTGTTGTTTAAGTAAGCTCTTTGGGCTTAGATTTTTTATTAGCAAAAACAGAAAATAATTTTGCCGTTTTGGAGACTTCTGTGAGGATTAATGGAATTAATGATAAAGTGCCATTAGAACATAACTAATGCTCCAAAAATATTAAACACTTTAAAATCAGAAGTCCATCTGATTTTAATGACCTATATTTTAAATGATAAACCACTTCAAACATTTATGACGACTCATAACTTAATGTCTAGATAAAGTAAAGCTTATTTAAGACAGCACTATAGTGATTATCAGCTTCACTAAACCTTAAAATATAACAATTGAAATTATCGGTTATGACAGTCAAATATTTTAAATGCATTTAGACACCTCTAATGTCTGAAACACTCAAAGGTTGATCTTACACTTTTTTTTGAAGTCTCAGAGTTAAATACCATGTGTATTCTCTAATTCTTTGCAAAACAGCCATCAGAGATTCCTAAAGATATTATTACTGGTGACAGGTTAGGTACCATAAAAAGGACAAATTTCTTTAGGTTTTATAATATATTGAATCAAGTTACATTAATATCATGTAATTACATTTGAGAATTATGAAAACTTCTTTTTTTATTTTTTCCCTAAATACTACATTTTAACTAACATTCTATTTCTACTCCCAAACTTTGAAAGCTACATTTCTTCTAAGGCCATTTCATACAGTAGGGTTATTAGAAGAATTATGAGAAAAATGAACATAAATGGGAAATCATAAAAAAGTATGCAACACATATTGTTTTGCCTATATAAACAATGTATTAAATGAAATGCCCAGATATAAAAATATACCATGTGTGTAATAAGGTCTATAACATTTTATTTACCAGATTTTATCCTTATTAGAGAACTGTATTTTTATGCAAGAGCTACTATGATAAACTACCTACAAAGGACACTGACACCACATCTGACATGCTAACAGGCAGAAATCTGCTTCCTAAATTATTAATATTATTCCTGATTCTCCCTGCTTCCTAAACTTCCTAAAATAATTCTTTCATTTCCAAAGTAAAGAAATGGAGAGTGAAGGAATGGGATGAGAAATAAAGGAAGATAACTTTTTGAATAGTGTGAGGTGGACATTAGCTATCTCTACACTGCAATGTCACAGTGCCAGATAGCCCTTTATTTAGCTTAACACAAAATAGACTAAGACATCCACTAAATCAGGTTACAACCTGACAACTCTCAAAATATGCTACAGAAAAGTAGAATGACAGTCATTATTAATTAGGGATATCAAAATTAAAATCACGATTATCACAATATATTATTTCAATGTATACTTTTTTTTTTCAGACAAAATCTCAGTTTGTCACCGTGGATAGAGTGAGGAGGGGTTCTCTTAGCTCACAGCAACCTCAAACTCCTGTGCTCAAGTCATCCTCTTGTCTCAGGCTCCCCAGTAGCTGGCACTACTGGCATTTGCCACAATGCCTACTACTTTTTCTATTTTTAGTAGAGATGGGTTCCCTGTTGAGCCCCCAACTTTGCTCAGGCTGGTCTCCAACTCCTGAGCTCAGGTGATCCACCCACCTTGGCCTCCCAGAGTGCTAGGATTATAGGCTTGAGCCACCGTCCCTGGACCTCAAATGTATAAAATTCAAAAAGACTTGCTAGACCAAGCATTAGCAAAGATGTGGAGCAACGTGACCTCTCATACAGTGCTGGTACAAATATTTTGGAAAAAATATTTTAAATCCAAACTGTTAGTGTCTGTCTTTTGCTATAAAAATTTCACCTATTCTTCTATTTAATTTTTAATATTATTCCTCCTCTTCAAACTCCTTCAACCTTTGTTATTTGAATATCTTTTAGTTTATTTCATTTTTCCTACTCTTTCTATAAATGATTTCTGTTATAATCCCATTGTGATTAGAAACATACTTTGCATATTTTTCAATCATTTTAATTTTATTGAGACATTTTATAACCTATCATTTGGCTTATTCTGTGATTATTTTATGTAAAATTAGTGTCATTTCAATCTTCTATTTGTTAGCATTAATTTTTTGTCTACTTTTTCTATCAGTTACTAAGAGATTAGTGTTGCAATCTCAAAATCTAATTTTGGATTTGCCTATTTCTCAAATTAGCTATGCCAGACTCTGAGTCATGTTTACTTTGAAGCTCTATTAATAAGTACATTTGCATATAAACATTTAGAATCTCTACATATGCTTAATGAGTTAAATCCTTTACCATTGTTCAATGATTTTTTTATTTCTGGAAATATTTCTTGGTCTAAGACCTACTTCAAGATAAATATTTCCTAATATACATTTTTCTTGTTATATTTTCCATTTTCTCCCGATCTATTTGTTATTTCATATTTAAATTGGATTTCCTTAAGATGAAAAGGAGTTGAGATTTGCATTTTTAAATCTACTTTGACAAGGCAATCTCTACATTTTAATTAGAATGTTTATACCAGTGCTGTGACACAACTGTGCTGTTGGAAATGTTTTAAAATATTGAGCACATACAATATGGTTAGTATAATAAAGATGCAGACTTTTTTATTTTTCAAGCACTTGAAATTTAAATAGCCACAACTGTCTAATGTACTGGAAAGTTCAGATTTAGAGCATTTGACTTCATTTAATTATTAATATGTGTGGACTTCAACACACTTGCTTGCTTTTTGTTTTCCATTTGTCCAATGTGTATTTTGTTTTTATTTTTTGATTCATGTTTTTTCCTCTTTTCTCAGATTCTTTTGGATCATTTGAATGCATAGATTGTGCTCAATTTTCACCTTCACCACTGGCCTTTTACCTCTAAAGTTTTGCTTCACATCTGACTCAAAAACTGCATCTTTAAAAATACAATTATCACCTATTTCTTGTGTAATGTAAGAAACTTACAGTAGTATCATTCAGTGTTCTTTATGCCAAGCTTTTGTAATTGTTACCATGTTTTTTCTCCTACGTGTTATAAACCTAATAATACAGTGCTATTATTCTCTTCTTAACAGTAGTTTATAATTTCATATTTATCCACATATTTGCTGGCAATGATCCTGTTGAAAATATGCAATGCAGAAAGGATAATGAGCTTTCCAATGAATAAATATGTGAGTAAATAAAAACCCACATCAATTGGGCATTAAATAATTATAATGTCTTTTATACTTTAGAATAAACACACAGATGAAATGCAGGACAAGAATACAAGACAAAATGGAGTAAATGAAGGTTTAAGGTTTCTAAGGCTCTAGATCCAATTTTAATCCAGTTTCAGTTAATGATAAAATAACTTGATTTAGAATATAAGAAACAACCTTCAAAATAACAAAGTATATAAACAACAAATTAACAATATAAAGTAATAAAATATTTTCAAAATAAATTGTTAAAAAACCCTGGACAATCAAGGAGAAAAAGGCAACAAACATATGTTCCAAATAGAAAAGAGAAAGTAATACAGAAGAAATAAAACGAGCTATTACAACACTTCATTAAATGTAATTCAGCTAAATATTTTATATAAAATACTAACTTTTTAGGCTAGATTAAAATATTAAAACTCAACCATATTGTGCCTATAAGATAGATGTTTTAAACATAGAAGGTGAAATTTTGACTGTAACAAAAATGCAAAAAGGTTTATAAATGTAAATAAAAAAAACTGCAGTAGCTATGTTAATCTCAGTAAAGAAAGTAGCTAAAGGAAATTTTAAAGCAAAAATATTACTATAGATAATTTATAATGGCAAAAGATTAGATTAATTACAAACACACACAATGTTAAGTCTTCATGCAGTAAATAAAAAGCTTCAACATACATTAAGTGGGAAAAAATGGCAGAGTTAAAAGGAAAAATGAGAAATTTTAAGTCATAGTAGAAAACTGTAACATTTCTTGCTTGTAGTTGATAGGAGATGTAGGAAAAGAAATTAATAAAATATAAATGTAAATAACAAATAACTAGTAGGCATATACATGTATAACAGTGAATTTCAAACAGAAACAGTATTTATGCTTTTAAGTGTACATAAAATATGTCCTCAAATAAACAATACATTTTCCACAAAGACATTGTTAATACATTTTAATTTTCAATGATATGCTAACTGACAAAATAGCATTATACTGAAAATTGATAACAAAAATGTAACCCTTTCCTGTACATTAACCAAGATACTTCCTTTTTTGTAATTTTGGGTTAATGTGAGGGTACAAACAACTAGGTGACAATGTTAGCATATATTAGGTAGAGACCATCTTGTAGTTGTGTCCTGCTCCCAAGAATTGTGCCATATACCCTTACATTGTGCCCATTAAATGGGAGCAAACCAATCCCCTTCCCGCCTCCCCCTCCTCCCTTCCTATCCCCCCCCCCACCAACTTGAATTGAGTTCTTCTTTTATGTGGGCATACAGTAGATTGCCTATTGGCAATCAGTAGATTACTATTAAGCACATTGGATATTTCCTTTTCTATTCTTGTGATACTTTACTAAGAATAATGTGTTTCAACTCCATCCAGGTTAATACAAAAGACATAAAGTCTCCATCTTTTCGATGGTTGCACAGTATTCCATGGTATGCAATATAACACAGTTTGTTAATCCATTCACGAGTTAATGGTCATTTAGGTTGTTTCAACATCTTGACAATTTTAATTGAGCTGTGATAAACAATACAGTTCATGTGTCCTTATGATACAATGCTTTTTTATTTCTGGGTAGATACCTAGCAATGGGATTGTGGGATCAAATGGGAGGTCTAATTTGAGGTCTTGGAGGATTCTTCATACTTTTTTCCAAAGAGGCTGTGTTAGTTTTTAGTATCACCAACAGTGTAAAAGAGTTCCCTTCTCTCCATATCAACACAAGCATCTGCAGTTTTGAGACTGTGATGTGGACAAATCTTACTGGGGTTAGGTGATATCTCAGGGTGGTTTTGATTTGCATTTCTCTTATGATCTGGGACGATGAGCATTTTTTCAATTGTTTGTTAGCCATTCATTTGTCTTCCTCAGAAAACTTTCTATTTATGTCTCTTGCCCAGAGGTATATGGGATTGTTTGTTCTTTTTTTGGTTGATTAATTTCATTTATCTGTACATTCTAGTTATCAACCTTTTATTAGGTTGGTAACATGCAAATATCTTTTCCTATTCTGAACATTGTCTATGTGCTTTGCTTGTGTCCTTAGCTGTGCAGAAGCTTTTCAGTTTAATTAAGTTCCATTTGTTTATTTTTGTTGTTGTGATTGCCAATGAAGTCTTCCTCATAAAATCTTTCCCCATGCCAAGATCATCGTATGTTTTCCCACACTTTCTTCTAGAATTTTTATCATCTCATGCCTTAGTTTTAAATCTTTTAGCCATCTTGAGTCTATTTTTGTAAGTGGTGAAAAGTGTGGGTCCAATTACAGGTCTTTTACATATGGTTATCCAGTTCTCCCAGAACCATATATAGAATAGGGATTCTTTTCCCCAGTGTATGTTTTGTTTGGTTTTTCAAAGATCAGATAGCAGTAAGAGACTGGTCTTGCCACTTGGTTTTCTGTTCGGTTCCTTATGTCAATGTCTCTATTTTTGTGCAATACCGTGATATTTTGATCACTGTAGATTTGTAATATATCCTGAAATCTGGTGGAGTGATGGTTCCAGCTTTGTTTTTATCACTAAGAATTGTCTTCATTATAGGGGCTTTTTCTGGTTCCATACAAAATGAAGAAAATTTTTTTTTTCAGTTCTTCAATGTATAATGTTGATTTTTTAATGTGGATTGAATTGCATCTGTGAGTTCTTTTGGGTAGTATAGACATTTTAACAATACTGATATTTCTTATCCAAGAGCACAGTATATTCTTCCATTTGTTAATGTCTTCTGCTATTTCTTTCCTTATGTTTTCATAAATCGCTTTGTAGCGACATGTCACCTTTCTTGTTAGGTATATTCCTAGGAATGTCATTTTCTTTGAAGCTACTATGAAGGGAATTATGTCCTTGATTTTTTTTCTCAACTTGGCTATTATTGGTGTGTACATAGGCTACTGATTTGTGGACACTGATTTTATACCCTGAAACATTAGGTATTTCTTGATCACCTCCAGAAGTCTTGTGTTTGAGTCCCTGGGGTTTTCTAAGTTAAGTAAACTCTCACTAAAGAGTGAGAGTTTATCCTCCTCTGCCCCCATTTGGATGCCCTTTATATCCTTCTCTTGTCTGATTTCTTTGGGTAGAACTTCCAAAAATATATTGAACAGTAGTGGCAATAGAGGGTCCTTGATGCTTCCAGTTCTAAGTGGGAAAGTTTTCAGTTTTACTCTATTCAGTATGATATTAGCTATTGAGTTTTCATAGATTACCCCAATACGCTTAAGAAATATGCCACATATATCTATTTTCCTGAGTGTTCTTGTTAGACAAGGATGTTGAATTTTGTCAAATGCTTTTTTCTGCATCTATTGAGAAGGTCGTATGGTCTTTGTTTTTGCTTCTATTTACATGGTGAATTGCATTTATGGATTTGCATATATTAAACAAGTTTTGCTTCCCTTGGATAAACTCTACTTGATTGTGATGAATAATTTGCTTAATGTGTAGCAGTAATCTACAAATTTTGAGATTTTTATTGAGTATTTTTGTATGAATATAGATTAAAGAAATTAGTCTGTAGTTCTTTTCAGTTGAGTCTTTTCCTTGTTTTCATATCAGGGTTATGTTTGCTTCATAGAACATAGTGGGGAAGGTTCCTTCCTTCTCAATATTTTGGAATAGTGTCTGCAGTATAGGTACAAGCTCTTTGAAGATTTGATAGAATGCTTGTGTGAAGCCATCTCGTCCAGGGCTTTTTGTTGTTGTTATTGAAGACTTTTTATTGTATTTGCAATTTCTGTGCTTGATATTGGTTTGTTTAAGAGGTCCGTTTGTTCCTGGTTAAGTCTAGGGATGTTGTGATTCCACGTACTTGTCTATTTCCTCCACATTGTGACAATTCTGAGCATAGTGTTTCTTATAAGAATCACCAATAGTCTGTTTTATCTCTGTGGTATCTGTCATTTCTCCAATTTCACTGCTGATTGAGGTTAATAGAGATTTTACTTTTCTGTTTAAGTTAATCTGGCCAAAGATTTATGGATTTTATTTATCTTTTCAAAGAACAAACTTTTTGTTTCATTAATTTTCTGAAAGATTATTTTGTTTTCAATTTCAATTATTTCTCATTTAATTTAGGTTATTTTTGTGCCAGATTTGGGGTTGGATTGCTTTTCCTTTTCTATTTCCTTCAGATGATTCATTAGGTTGTTTATGTGCTCTCTTTCTGTTTTTCAGATGTAGGCATCTAGTGCAATAATTTTCCTCTTAAGAGTATCCCCCAGGTTTTGATAGCTAATGGCTTCATTGTTGTTACTTTTTTGAGGAATTTAATAATTTCTTATTTTATCTCTTCCTTGACTAAACTGTCACTCCACACAAAGTTGTTTAGTTTCCATGCTTTTGCAAGAGTAAAAATTTTCATGAAAGTTGAGTTCCACCTTCATTGCTTTGTGGTCTGAGAAGATACAAGGTATAATTTTAATTATTTTAATATTTCTGATGTTTGATCTGCGTCCTAGGATATGTTCTATTTTGGAATATGTTTCATGGGCTGGTGTGAAGAACATATATTCCTTAGCTTGGAATAGTGTGTCTTGAATATGTCTAGCATTCTAGGGTTGCATTTAAATCCCTTGTATCTTTCTTTAGTTTCTGTTTAGAGGATTTGTCTAGTGCTGCCAGAGGGATGTTAAATTCTGCAGCTATTATGGTGTTATAGGATATCATATTACTCTAACCAATTAAGGTGTGTTTCATAAATTTTGGAGCATTTAAGTTGGGTGCATATATATTTAGAATTGAAATGTCTTCTTGTTGTATTGTTGTCCCCTTGACCAATAGGAGGTGACCATCTTTGTCTTTCATAACTTTAGTTACTTTAAATCCTCATATATCAATATATGATTGTGACCACTCCTTTCTTCTGATTTTCATTTGCCTAAAATATTGTTTTCCAACCCTCCACCCTGAGTCTTGTTTTGTCCTTTGAATTTATGTGTGTTTCCCGGAGACAGTGTAAGAGGGCTTTTCACCCTGTGTCTTTCAATGGGTAGTCAAGCTGTTTACATTTATTGAGGGAATTGATACATATGGTAGAGTTCAAGTCATCTTATTTTGTGAAAGTCCATTGCTTAGTTTTATCTTTTGTGGCATTGTGGAAACTAGGTTTTGTTGTTTGATTTCTGGGTGCTCACTTTGCTGGTGGTCCATTATGATGGTCACTCTGGAGAACAGGTCTTATTATTTCTTTTAGAGCTGGTCCTATTAAGGCAAATTTCCTCATGTTTTTATGCCAGTAAAATATTTGATTTTTCCATTGATTTTTAAGCTTATTTGAGTAGCATACAGCATTCTGGGGTGAGACTGTTTTGGTTAAGAAGATTAATAGTTGATTACCATTCTCTTCTAGCTTGGAACATTTCAGCTGAAAAGTCCACTGTCACACTGATGGATCTACCAGGGTTTTCTTTTTTTGTCTTAATCTTGGACATGTTCATTACAATGTATCTTGGAGATACTATTTGTGTTGAGATAACTTGGATTCAATATCCCTTTAAAAGGAATGTGTTAGAATCTTTGATGACATTTGCAAATTTTCATTTATGATGTTCTCCAATAGGGCTCCTAGGTCATTGTTTTTCATCTTCAGGAATACCAGTAATTCATATGTATGAATGGTTTGTGAAATCTCATAATTCTCTAAGCCATTGCTTTTATATTTCTCTCTTCTTTTCTGTCTCATTAAATGCCTAGGTTAGCTCAATAGCCTTATCTTCAGGCTCTGAGATTCTTTCTTCTCCATGGTCTACTCTGTTATTGATACTTTCTACTACATCAACTGATCAACTCCTTTAATTCCTTAAGCTCTGATATATTCTTCCTAAATTATTTGTATCTTTCCTCATGTGGGGGATCTGTTTTTGGATTTATTTTTAATTATTTTGCACTTTCTCTTCAATTACTTTCATTATTTTTGACTTCCATATTTTACATTCCCTTTCTATCATTTCCATTATTTCTTTATAGGTAGAATCCTCTGCAGTAGCTACTTCATGATCCGGTGGGAAGTTGTTCTGTTCTGGTTTTTCATTCATATTGGTTCCTCCTCATGTATTTTTTTTTTATTGTTCACTTCCTTCCCCTAGTTTTTTTCCTGTCCCTTTCTCCTTCACTTTAAATTACCTTGTCTCTGTGCTTGGGTGTTATAGTGACCTTTTTATATAGGACAGAATGTAAGAGAAAAGTAAAGAGCAAGAAGGGAAAAAGAAAGAAAAATATTTTTTAAAGAATGGGATGGTGAAAGGAAAAAATGGAAAAAAAGGGGAGAAAAAAGAGAAAAAGAGAGGAGAAATGGTGGTGTTCAGCAGGGTGCTTTGACCAATACCTAACACTTCCAAGATTCTGGAAGGCCAAGCTGGGTGGATCCTTTGATTCATGAGCTCCTTACCAGCCTGGGAAAAAGCAAGACCCCACCTCTTCCAAATATAGAAAAAAAATCAACAGTATATAGCAATGGGGAACTATCAATATCGTCTTTCTACAGGCCCAAACTAGAAAGACTCCCTAGACCATGGCCTCAAAGCTTCCTTGAGCCAGCCTTATGCCATGACCACCCCCCCCACTGCCAATGTCTCAGAGTGAGGCTCTGTTTCATAAATAGAATAATAAAGCAGATCTGAAAAAAGAAAAACGAATAAAAGTTCATAAAGAAAATTAAGAATAAAATTATTTGAGATTAAAAGGGATATCTTAGTTGTTATAAGAGAAATTTATGAGAAAATTGAGAAAAATAGAAAAATCTCCAACAATAGAGAGAAAAAAGGAGAGAAATAAAAAAGAAAGAATCAATAAATGGTGCTGAAAAACTGTAGCATAAATGAAGTTCTTTTTATTGAAATAAAAATGAAAAAATAAAACTGCAGCAAAACAAAACAAAACCAAAAACAACAACAACAAAAAACAAAACTAATGGAAAAAATGAGATAAGAAAAAAATATATGTGTGTGTATATATATGTATATATTGAAATATATTTCCACGTGGTGCAATGGTGTTAGGAGACATAAAACACACATGCTAGTTTTGCTGTGTAATATAGGTTCCTAAAGTCACCACCTAGATGCTGAGGAGGGCTGGTCATATTTTCCTTATTTATTTGCCCTAAATTTGAGCTTGACCATTTTGCTAGCATTCAATTCCCACAGGATTGAGATCTTGAAGCTCTTACCAGATTTCTTAGGAAGCATGCCCTCCAAACTGTGCCCCCTGGACACTAAGGGGCTTTCTGTGGGTGGAGGAGACATTCAACTCACCCCCAAGGATGGCTGCCCATTTTTAGAGCATATGCCAGAGCCAGCCTTGCAGTAGGACCCTGTGGACTATATCTCCCAGGTTGCCCTCTTTAAATTGTGGCAAACTGCTAGTAGCCAAGCTAATGGAAGTTCCACTCCACTGATTTGAGTCAGTCCTGACCCCAGACACTGTTTGAGTTCACTTACTCACTTAAACCCTACCAAGACAGTGCCAGCAAGCAGCCCAGTCCAAAAGCAAAGAACTTCAGGACAGGCCTTGCCTATCTCTAGTCTTCTACTGGAGGGCCAGTCAGCTTCTGCCCTCCTGAAGCACTTGCCTTCTTGCTGGTCTTCCATAGTTCCTGACCTCCTTGTTGATTTCTGGAGTCCCTTACTGCTCACTGTGTCCCCAGAGTGATCTGGGCACATTGTCCCAGCCAGAAGTAGCTGGCATTATCTTTCCCTTGTCTCCACAGTAGTGGCTGCAAAGGTGATGTCTCTAATCTGCCTTCTTGCTCTGCCCTCTACCAGGCTAACCAAGAGAGTTTGAATTCAAATAAATAAGCAACCTTTGGGTCTGTTTCTTCTTCTTCTTTTTTTTTTTTTTTTTGTATTAAATCATAGCTGTGAACATTAATGCAATCATGGGGTACAATGTGCTAGTTTTACACACAATCTGAAATGCTTTCATCAAACTGGTCAACATAGCCTTACCAGCATTTTCTACTTGTTTTTTATCTAATTATAATTTTACTTCTCTTTCCCTTGTACATATAATTTTACTGTACTTAATTGTGTACTTAACTGTACTACATTGTGAATATTTTTAAAAAGACTATTAGGTATGTGTGTGGGGGGATATTTACCAAAGAAGAAAAGTCTATTAGGAATATAGGAGAAGGGCTGACTATTCATAGTTCTCTGAGAATTGAGTTATGCCTGGTCACAGTTTTAATTATTTGAGTTTATTTGCAATTAACACAATGTCTGACTGTATTTCATTTCCACATTCCTTTTATTGTCAGTATTTAATATCAGTATCTAATTCCCAAAGTCACTTGATCTGAAGTTTCAGATATATTTAGTTAGCCTTTTGATTCAACTTTGATAGGCCTCCAGATTGCAAATGCAAGCATCAAAAGAATGCAAGATAGGACATGATAAAAGAGAAACTAAAATATCAATGATTTAGGAGTATTTATAGATTGTACAACTTTGTATTTAGCATATTTATGTGTTACATAAGTTCTTATCAACAATATCCTTACTAAAGTCTCTAGAAAGTTCTCTCAAAACCTTGTTTCACTTCTAAAACACAACAAAAAATATCAACTAAACAAAATCTATAATTTTCTTGGCTAATTCTAGCATCACAGACCAGAAACACATGTGGCCTTTCATATTCTGAATCAGTATTTTTAGGCAGGCTCATTCAACATAAGGGAGTAGAATTTTTCAATTTATTTTCACTGAAATGAATCCAAATCATATCAGAAATTATCAGTAACATAAAAATATCTACAGTGTGTATTATATTATATTATATTAATATTGAAAATTGTAATTGTCAAGATTTTTGAAAACACTTATTTTCAGGTATTTTACAGAAACACTAAAAGTGGTCATATGATAATAGAAAGTCATTAAAATTAAAATGAAAAATTAATAAATAGTAAAAAGTAATTAGTATATATTTAGAAAAAATATATAATACACACATAAAATGTTTTGAAGTGTTGTCTTAGGTGCTGGTGTCAGTGCATAGCTTCCTAAGGGGAATACTTTGAAGGTGACTACAATGATATTCAACAGTGAGGTATGTAGCACTTTTTCCAGAATGAGTTTGCGAACTTAATTATCCAACTTTGCCATTTAAATACTTGTATGCACACAAACTTTATGGCCACCCTATCTATTTATCCATCTACACACACAATGATATATAAATTACCCCACTACTACTATTTAAAGAGGAGAGTCAAGAGGGAATAGCTATAGAGAGAAGAGGGGGAAGAAATACGGATGTACGCAGACACAGTAGTCAAGTGTGAGAAGTAGAAAGAAAATAACAGGAAAAAAGGAATAAGAAAGAGAAAATGTTCCATTGCAAGTTGAATCAGGAAATTTACATGGCTCGATTCTGAACTCTGAACAAATGATACCAAGGTCAACAGGTGACTATTCATCTGAAATGCTTTTAGGCTAGTGAATCTTTATTTAATCTTCACTTTTGCATTGTATTAATTTGACAAATTTAGCCCCCTTGTGAAAGGATCAACATTATCCTCTCTGTTTTGTTACATATTTTAGCTAAATTTGATATTAAATACAAATTCTCAAGTCTTTTGAAAAGAAAAAGTCAGATAGTATTGTTACTGAGTAAAGCAAAAAAAAAAAAAATAGCTATAGTCTTTTCTGGTCTTTGTTTCTTTTTCTTTTCTTTTTTTTTTTTGTTTATATTCATTATTTTATCTCTTTTCCATTTCAATGGCTGTACTGTATTTTGAGGTTCAAATTGCAGGAACCTTTTCAAGGTTTCAGTGACCAGTTACCTGGGGTCAATGGTGCTCTGAAAATATTAAATGGAAAATTATAGAAATGAGCAGTTAATGTTTTAAATCGGCTGCTACTCTCAACAGTGTGATAAAATCTCACGCCTTCCTGCTCATTTCTGCCCAGGATGTAAAGCATACCTGTCCAGTGTGTGTATACTCTATGGGCTACCTGCACTAAAGTCATTTATCAGTCATCTCAGTTCTCAGGTAGACTGTCTCAGTCTCGTGATGCTTGTGTTCATGTAACCTTTATTTTACATGATTTTTACATATTATAATTAGTTACTGTTATTATTTTCTTATTGTGCCTAATTTAAAAATTAAGCTTTATGGTACGTATATTTGTGTAGGAAAAAACATAGTATAAAAGATCCAGCATTATCATGGTCTCAGGCACCCACTGGGGGAGTTAGAACACATCCCCTGTTTTGATAAGGGGAGACTATCTGTCTTGGATTCTAGAGATCAACATTATAAAGGACTTTGAATTAACACAATTAGAGTCTACCTAGGGCCTGTGTTTTAATGCTAGTAGTTCATAAGTGATTCCTGCTAAAGGGCCTAGAGTAGTCCCAATGAGAAGGATGTTCCAGTGGTGTGCTGGATAAAATAACTCAGCTGGGATTCCATACTTGGTAGTCTTTGTACTGAAAGAATATTTCTATGAACTCAACATTCGTTTCATGGCTTCACAGAATTTAATTCAAATATCTGGACAGAAGAAAACCAAATGTTCCATATCAGAGAATATTGATTAAGATGAGAGAAGCTTTATCAGTAAAATTCCCCTGCCTTTAGATCTTCTTTGAGTAGGTTTTTTCTTCTACTTTTTTTAATGTTTGGTTCCATATTCTTATTTTTTTTTCCAGAAGTTCAACAAATTGGGTTAAAGAAGGACTCTACAGGGAGTGACTTCAGGCTCAACATTCCTTCTCACTTGTTCATCTTTCCAAACAAAAGGCTTAAACCACAATGACACAGTTGGATACAGCAAAACATTACCTTTTCTCTGTTTTATTTGCATTTATGTTTACTAAGAGTGCATATAATATCACTATAAGGAAAGTAAAAGCTACAGAGCATAACTGTTTGGCAATTTTATTCCATTTGACTTCATGAAAATAATGTAGCATGAAATAAATTTAGCACTCTGTTCAGGATCTGTATAAAGATATGTCAAAGAAAATAATAAGTGGTATGTAGTTTAATATACTAAAAGTAGTGCAGAGTAAGTATAAACCATACTATTGCCATTCAGAAGAAAGAACACAAACAGATTTAAAAAATATGGGATTGAATTCTGGCTATGTGATCGGTGAACTTAAATATAAACACGGTCACATGATTTGCAAAATGAGAGTGTCTCAGAAGTTCCAGAAACAATAGAACCTCTGTTTGTTGACCACGCAATGGACTGTAATGGAAGTGGGCAACATACGGAATGAGGCCTACTGTACTGATAATGTTTGTGTGGTGCATATCTAGTCTATGAAAATTAGGTCAACTGAAGGAGGTGATCAATGTAGAGGGGTGGTCAAGACTCATGGAGGTTCTACTATGTATTTTTAATATTTGAGTTACTTCTCTTTATTTTTTATTATAAAATAAGGTGGCACCTGTGGCTCAAGAAGTAGGGTGCTGGCCCCATATACCAGAGGTGGTGGATTCAGCCCCAGCCAAAATTGCAAAATAATAATAATAATAATAATAATAATAATAATAATAATGCACTCTTATTGCAAAAAATTATAAACTACATAAACATAAAGAGACCTTAAAAACTCGTTGCTCATAGTCAGTAGTGATTTTTTCAATATCTATTGTATCTTTCTTCTAAGCATGTTTACACGCAGTTTTTTGCTTTATCAAGTTGTGCTGTGCTTACTGCTTTGTGGATATTTTTCTACAAAAACTGTAAATGATGAATATTGATATTTTTATACTCATTTGCAAGGGTTACAGAGTACTATGTTTTAGGACTGCCAAATTTGCTAAATCATTTATCGTTAAACATTTAAATACCTTTAACTTTCTATCCCTTATATAAACATTTGATATCATTATATATAATTGTTTCAAACATTTTATTTACTTAAACTATAACATTTTAAGGTAAATGATACTATAATTTTTACTGAAATTTCAGTATGTATTTGTTTCCAATAAGAATTACAATACTGATTTTATACTTACCCATTAAATAATGACATTCAGGGACCACTATAACTTAAAAATGTCTTCCCCTAGTTCTATAATATTAGATATTAATGCAATTTCCATAATCATAAAGAGACAAAATGGTTTAGAAATTCTAAGTTTTATTTTCCTTAGGCAACCTGTAGGATTAAATATGTCTTATTATGCTGCAATACTGTAAGATGATCCAGATTTCTTGTCGTGTGTTTGGTATCAAATTATAAGTAAAATCCACAATCATCTGGAAAACTTGCTCTTCATAAAAGCATATTTGCCTCTGAAAATAGAATTCATAAAATATAAAATCTCTAGGGGCAAACATCCCAGGACATTAGGCTAAAGGCAGTATTAAAGGAGTACAAAAGATTTTGAAGTATCTTATTTCAATGACGTATTTCATATAGACAGAAAACTTCTTTAAGCTTTCTTATTTTTTAATTGTGAAATTTGAATTTCTTGTTAAAATGTTTAAAAATCAAACTGGCTTCTTTCTTTCTATATTATCTCAGCATTGTAGAGGTGGTCTTCACCTCAAAACTTTTGCCAATACTAGAAATTATCACAATTTCAAAAATCTGTCAAGAGCTCTCTTACGTGTTTCCACTTTTAAGATTTGACCAGAAAAATGCTATATTATGTAAATAAATGCAGACTTCTTAGACATGGAACAAATGTGGGCACAGATTTCTATCTAGGATAATATTTTCTTCCTTGCCTCTTGCTGAAATTTTATTACCAACATCCATCTAGTAGAGCAAACCATGCATGATCCTTTCTGTGTATCAAATGTAATTCTTGTGTGCTCTTACCCAGAAACGTCCCATTAAAACACAAAATACAAAAGGCAATGTGCTCCATTGTGAACACACTAACAAGAGCATTCAGCAACTAGCAGTAAAGGAAAGCCACGATCATTTCAGCTTATTATCATTGCAGCTATCAGGGAATTTGTTTATAAATGATTCTACTTAGAAAGTACTCCACCAAGGGCAAAACTCTTAGCACAATAAGTGAAAAGATTTTAAAAAATAGATTGCTTTATTTAAGAACATAACTTTCTGAATTCTACAACTATAACAATATGACAAAATAAATGAAAAAATATTTATAAGTATACATAAAGATGTCTTACAAAGTATTAAGAAAATGTTGAACATTTCAAAGAAAAAAAGAAATAACTGTTAGAAATGGTTCACAACCGAGGAATATATGTGACTGAAATAAACACAAAGAAGAGCCTTTTCTGCATACATATTTTTTTAAACCAGAGAATACCACCTTTTCCTTAAAACATCATGCAAGATGTTTAGAATCATCATGAGCATTAGTTTGGGCAATTTAAATTACTACCATAGTTGTTGCTTAAAAACTTTTAAAATAGTCATAAAATTTAGGCAACGATCCCATGTACAGAATTAGAACCTGATGACTAACAAAAAGATGTGTCAAAAGATGTGTAGCATCACCTTTAGTATCAAAAAATGAATAACTGAATGGTGAGCAACCAAATATAGGGCTTTACTGGGTACATGTGTACATTCACTGAATGCAACTATATATTCCCATTAAAACATTAGTATAGATTTTCCCTAAGATACCAATACAGAATATATTATTGATCAATATTTATCACCAGGTGAGAAAAAGATAACAAACAAGTATGTGATGTAATTCAAACAAAAACTATTTAGACTTTCACATATACTTTTACAGAGCACATCTAGAAGGACATATCTCAAAATATTAAGCATAAGTCTTACTGAATGTTAACTAAACATTTCTTTTTTAGCACATTTTTTGTAGCGTCAAAATATTAATAATATTTGCACCACCTTTCTATTGTAGATTTTAAAATAGCAGAGAACATATTTCAAATGATACAGGAAGGAAATATACCTGTAAACTATTAAGTATTTGTTTGTAGCATTTGGAATTTAATTTCACAAACACTTATATAAAATGCTAAAAATATGAGTGCACTAAAACTTCATCCCTTCTTATTGACTCTGGAAATTGCTACTCTTTTTTGTTTTGAGAGGAAGTTGTGACCTGAAGCATTCTTCAATAGAACTACTCACTAGTAACTGGGCACCTGTAGTACAGTGGTTATGGCACTGGTTATGGTGCCAGCCACATGCACGGATGCTGGCAGGTTTGAGCCTGGCTAGAGCCAGGTAAACAACAACTGCAACAAGAAAATAACCAGATGTTGTGATGGGCACCTTTAGTCCCAGCTACTTGGGAGACAGAGGCAAGAAAATCACTTAACCCCAAGAGTTGGAGGTTGCTGTGAGCTGTGACACCACAGCACTCTACCCAGAGCAACATAGTGAGACTGTCTCAAAAAACAAACAAACAAAAAACCCAAAAAAACAAAAAAACTACTCACTAGTTCTAGGTCAGGCAATGGCATACCTAGATTGGCCTGTCAATTCCTGCCAGGAATTGATTTGACAGTCTGTGATAGATCAAGGAGCTGTTTCATGCATCTACAATGCTTCCTTACATGTTGGCTATGTGAAAATTCTGTTCTTTTCCCTCTGAATTTTCACTTACTTGGAATTTTTCAAGCAATTCAGACTTTAATGTAATATCATGATGGAGGTCCATTTTGCCTTTAAATATACTTCTTAAAGTGGCAAGTGAAAATTGGGGGAAAATAATAGTTGAGACAAAATTAGATGTAGAGAAAATGTTTTCTTCTGTGAGTATAAATTAAATTTACTCTAAAAAAAAGTTTGAGGGGTACAAAGACCATATAGGAATTCCTTAGTCAGTTATTTTTAAGTTTGATGGTCTCACAGTTTTCTTCTTAATCAGATTAAGTATATTACTAAAATGAATTGGAAATACAACTCATAGTAATGGTTCTCAATCTTTTGAACATAAAAAGTACCTTAAAAAAACTCGTTAAATGCAGATCCCAAGCATCAGTCTACAAATAATGATCCAGTAAGCCTGGAATTGACCTGCTAATCTGTAGCTTTAAAATATTCTCAAATGTTTTGGGGGAAGTTTGGATTGGTTTTTAGAACAGTCGACTTAGAAAATTACTAATATTATCTCTATGGTTTTGTAAGAGAATTGGAAAATTATTATACATAAATACAGGTGGACATACTGCTCGCAAAAGCTTTTACATTTATTGAACATAATAATGATGTAAGCACATAACATGGGTTACTGTTTTCCCTTCCTTTTTATAATTATACTTGATTACCTGTCTCTAAAGATATCATAACTTGCATAATCTTTTTAGTTTGCTTAATGTGTCCAAAGAGTCTGATGAATTGGTTGCTCAAACTAAAATGCTGATTTTTATATACTTCCTATTTTTTATTAATTGGGTGCTGCCTACTTTCTAAGTAAATACAGTGGCACCCTGTCTTAGTTTATTCGTACTGCTGTAACAAAACACCATTAATTTGATAGCTCATTAACAGTAAGTATTTATTTCTCACAGTTCTGGAGGTTGACAAGTCCCTAATCAAAACATCAACGGATTTAGAGGCTGGGCACAGTGGCTCACACCTGTGATCCCAGCACTCTGTGAGGCCAAGGGAGGTGGGTCACTTGAGCTTGGGAGTTCCAGACCAGCCTGAGTAAGAGTGGGACCCCATCTCTACTAAAAGTAGAAAAACTAGCTGGGCATTGTGGCAAGTGCTTGTTAGTCCCAGCTACTTGGGATGCTCAGACAAGAGGATTGCTTGAGACCAAGAGTCTAAGGTTGCTGTGAGCTATGATGCTATGGCACTCTATCCGAGGCAACAAAATGGAAATCTGTCTCGAAACAAACATATAAACTAAAGACATTAACAGATACAGTGTCTAGTGAGGTCCCACTTTCTGGTTCAATGTGACACCTGGGTCCTCACATGGTTGAAGAGGCCAAGCAGCTCCCAGGGGTCTCCTTTATAAGGAAACTACATTCAAAGACCCCACTTCTTAATATCATCATATTGGGGATTATCTTTTATGCTATGTATCTTGGGGAGACATACACTTTCACACTGTAACTCACTACATGGTAGAAAAACAGAACCAAATATATTTTAATAAATCATTTTAGTAGAAATGTAAATTATTTATAACATATAAAATATAAATACATTCTATAAAATATTTATTTATAAATGACCCCTCACCTACCACCTTAATTTATAGGATACAAAACAAATAGAATGAAAAACAAAGATATTCTTCCTGCTTTTCCTCTGCTCTATTAATTCCAAATTAGAATGACAAGAAATACAGAAGAACGAAACTTCCAAAAAGTCACCATAACTTGAAGAATAATATCTCTGTCATTTCACTCAATTTCACTTTCAGTACTCCTTTTCTTTGAAAAAAGAAGCTTTTATCCCAAGTAAAGACAACAAAAGACTGTACTTTGAATTCAATTGTTCTTTGCTGCCCTTCCCAGGCAGTTGTGCTGCCTCCCTAACCTTGCTTCTCCTTTTATTTCTTCTTCATATTTTTTCTTTTATTGAGAATAATGAAAATTTAGGAGGACATGTCAGAATTAGTAGCCTCTGCAACATGACACCAAGTGGACAGTCGTATAAGGCAATCCCGACTGAAAACACTACTCAATCAAGGGCTAGACTTTCCTGTCCACCTCTGACCTCATTCCTCCTGCAATCCACGCTTGTCAATCAAGGTTCTCAGACCTTGCAAAGAGACTAAAACATTAAAAAGAGCAGTCAATCTCTGTGCTAGGAGCAACTGCCATATAATGCTGTGTTTCTTACAGCCAGGCTTTGGAACTCGCCAAACTACTTGGAATCTGTCTCTCACTGCACTTGTGCATCGGTCAGATTGCTTTGATTTGGTAGGACACCTGGTCAGAATTGGCCTGCTTCATTCTCACTCCAGAACTAACCAGAGAGAGGGAAGCATTTCAGTCTGTTTACCCTTTGTTAAAACCAGGAAAATGAAAATGCACATTCTATAATCCACCTCAAAAAAATATTTTTAAAGTAAAATTTCAAGAAAATATAAAGCAATTCAAAAATCGTTGTACCAGTGATTAAGGGAATTACATTCTACAAACGTCATACTTATCCATTCTCTGTTATTGTACAGAAAAGATCCGTGTTCACAAAGTAAGGAATAAATTCTTGGGGGTAAGCTCTAGGAGAGCAGTTCCTTTTTTAGAGTCTCCTCAATCCTCAGGCAGTTTTCCTTTTCAGGTCAATAAGAATATTTATTTCTTTGAAATAATTCAAGTTCACATTGAAAGTGCTTTAATCTCCATTATTTATTGTGATGGTTCCCTTCAACTAATGGTTTTCTAAGTGTTGACCGACAAGAGAGAACAAATGATAGGAGAAAATTTTTAGAGTCACCTATTTAATTTAGGCTTTAGACATAGCTGGTCCACTTAAACCTAGAGTATTTGTTTGTTTGTTTTATTGTAACAATGTTTTAGATTTTTCTCTGTTAAAATATATAAAAGTCTTTAAAACTCTCAATCAGAATTTACATATGTTCATGGTGATTACTTTTTACTAACTAGAAAGTCAAAATAATGTTTTACAAATTATAAAAGACATTTTAGAGAGTAGTTTGACCTAGAGTTGTATTTAAACTTAACTGGCATTACCCCAAAATATGTTCTAATATAAAGCATGCGCCCTCTTCTGCTGTCATCAGTGAAAAGTAAAGTTAGCGAAGTGTGTCTTCCTGCTTCTTTGAAATGCTTAAGCTATTTCAACACTGACTTATATGTCTTTTTCCATTTTCTATTAAATTCTAAATATCAAAGTCCCAGAAGCAGCAGTTACACATCACTGGCAAAACCGGCAGAAGCTACAAATTTTCATTATATGTTATTTCCGTTTCTCAGTCTCCATGTCACTATTTTATTCCCAACTGTCTGCATTTATGATACATACTGTTCCTGCATTTGAAATACATATGATATTCAAATGATAGTAGTTGACAGTCACAAAAGTTGGCAATGGAAAACGGATGTGATGAGAAAAATTAAAATGAGAAAGAAATCTGGACTTCAAGAATTATAATATTCAAAACTATTTTTAAAAGTGTTTGGGGATTCCAAGAAATACAGTTCTTAAATTTCCACAGTAAATATTTTTAAATGTGGCATTAAAAATATATTAAAATTAAAATAAACACTTATCAGTAAGGGCCTGAGGCCATAGGAATATATAGTAGTCTGAAGCCTGGGACCTGCTGGATTCCAATTCTGAAATGGGCAGCAAAGGTCAGCGGTAGAGAAATCAAAGGTACCTACTTATGTAGTGGAGAACTGCAGATAAGATTCGGGGACAGGTTCTTAAATTGAGCTCTTCTTGGGAAATAAAGTTAAACAAAATGGAGCCTTGTCCTAAGTCTATGGCTTCTAGAGCAGCACAGTTGCTAGTAGATGGGACTGAAGAAGTCCAAGTTAACAGAATTGAGAGACTTTTCTAAATCCTCAGTATTCTCAAAGGAAAGAAATTTTAACCTGATATGTCAATATAGTCTCAGTCACGTGGCATGCAAAAGGAAAAAGTTAGCACAAGTGCAAACTCTCAGGGAAAAAGGAATAAGCATGGGCATGAAAAAGTAGAACACCTTAAAGGAAATAATACACTAAAACTAAAAATACATGAAGGAAATTAATATTAGAGAAAAACAGACAACCAACTCAATAATCAGATTACATCACTAAAGATGTATAAATGACATCACATTCTGAAAGAGATTAAGGACTATGAAGATTCTCAGAGAAATGAAGGAAAAAAAATCCGTAAAACAATAAGAAACCACAAGACTAAATAGCCTATCTGAATAAAAATCAGACAGACATATTAAAAAAAAAATCAGAATTACTACAGAAATATAATTATCATAATAAAAAACTCAGTAGAGGTAGAATATTCAAGAACAAATATAATGAAGACAATTAAATAATTTGGAATATATCATGAGAGAATTCATTCAGAATAAACTGAAGAGAAACTTGGGAAATTTAAAAGATACAGAAATTTGAGAGGCTATAAAATATGTTATATAGAATTTTCAGAAAGAAATATCAGAGAAAATAATAGTGTTAAGTTAGGCAGTTAGCTAGACATGAACAGGGTGGATGGTGGATGTGGGTAGGCTATTTTGAACTGACTTGGGTCAGGCTGGCCTGAGTTGACATGTTGAGTTGTCATGGGAATGGAACTAATTGAGACTCTGTAGGTGTGGGATCTTGCAGGCAGATTGCCTTGAGGTAGAGGCTAATCAATGTCTGAGGGACTTTCTGATCTGGACAGACAGATGAGGTCATACTGACTTGGGTTGTTTTGGTAACAGCCTGATTGGAACTCTAAGGTGGGAGCTCCCAAAAGGTTAACAGATGGTGCATCAAGGGAGTCTCCAAGGACGGACCAGTCAGAAAGAGGCAGAGAAACTACAAAGTGGAAATATTGTCAAGACCTCAATAGAGGGTTTTAGTAACATGTGCACAGCTATAGATAACAGGATCCCTAAACAAACCACCCTCTTTAACACCATGGCAACTGCCAGAAATATTCCCTACAAAGATAGAAAAGGGGAGGGTTCTTAACTCCAGGAATTCTCGACTGTTTTCCAAGAAAAATGATGAATATTCCATTCCCCAATTGACACAAAATTAGGGAATTGGCATAAAAATTGGCTTGTCAAACTCACTGTCTCCCCCACTCACAGGGGCTGACTCATTCCTTCTCTAGAATGTGCTATGCCTTAATCTTTAATAAAACTTGGGCATTTTGCCCTTTGCACCTGCATGTTCTGCTCATTTACTCCATTGACTTGATACCAGTAACTATTCTAAGATACTGGCAACCAAGAACAGGACATCTGGTTCCTCAACACCTAACAACAAGATCATTGATTAAGAATATTCCACATTTGAAAAAATATATGACACTTCAAAATAAATAATATATACAAATTATGAAGCTACATATTGACAAATATAATCTAATTATAGTAGATCTGCAGAACATAGAGGACAATTAAAATCTTAAAAAGTAATTTCACAACATTTTCAGCAATGCTGGCTACAAAGATAGATTTAGACAGTGTTAATTTTGAAAATATTTTCCAACATACTTTGCTTGCCAAGAGTACCATTGCAGAAAACTATAAAAAAGGAGAATCCAAATTTGATGTAATGAAACCAAAATATTCTTCATAAAGAATACATAGATGAGAAAACCTCAGAGAAGATACTAAGGTAAACTTCTGTAACAATTGAATTGAATTAAAACCCGGATCATGTGATTTCATGCATCAATTTGACGGGGCACAGATATTTGGTAAAATATTGTTCTAGTTGCACCTGTGAGGGAATTTCTGGATGAAATTAATGTTTGAATTGGTAGACTGAGTGAATAAGGCTGCCCCCCCAATATAAGTGGATCTTGCCCAATTCATTAACAGTTAAATATAATTTTTAAAAAGCAGAGTAAGGGAGAATTCATTTTCTCTGTCTATCATCAAACTGGTGCCTTGATATCCTTCTGTCTTTGAACTTGGACTTAGACTAGAATTTACCCTGTTGGGTGTCCTGGTTCTCAAGGACTCAGGGAGGAACTGTAGCATCAGCTTTTCTGAGTTTCCAAATTGTTGAGTGCAAATCTTCATCTACTATATATATGTGCATATATACATACGTATATGGGTTGCAAATATATATAGAATAATATATATGTGTGTGTGTATATATATATATATATATATATATATATATATATATATTATACATTTCTCAGCAGAACCCAAGCTAATGCAGATTTTAGTACCAAGGGTCATTCTAGAGGAACAGAATTTTAAGGATAAATTTTCTAACTTAGTTCTGGATTTCTGGAATTAGCTTACTAATTTGGTTAGATTTAAAGATGATAATGATTCGATTTGTGGTTGTTAGAGAGTACTGACAGACTGACAGTCCATGGCATGATCTGGCAATGGAGATAATGCAAAATATTTCCACTGGATACTTTTAATCAACCATGTATAAGAATCTAGAAGTTGGATGATTGTGTGTATATTTTAAGTTTTTTTCTCCATAACTAAAAAATGAAATGAGGTTGATTGTTTGTTCTTGATCTTGCTAGAAAAAGGTGGAAGAAAAGGATGAACTCAGTGACTCAAATCCCCAGCTCATGAGCTGCATAAATGACCTGAAAGCTTCTGTGTGCAACCCTAAAAGAGACCCTATCTCCTGTAGCTGCAGAACTGAGACTGCTTAAGACCACATGCAGAATTTTACCTTGCAATTGGCTGAATCACAGCACAAATAGAATTTCCATATTTACCGGATGTCTAATGCTAAAGTCAGGACTTTGAGAAAGTATGTGATACTGTAAGTTGTAATGGGGATGTGTGAAAAGACTCTGATAAAGTTGAGAACACTGAGGCCCTACATTCTGATGTAATTTTCCTGACAGGAGACATAGCTTCTCCACCCTCAGTGTTATTGCCCTTTCCCATCACCATCTGAAGCAATTACCTTGTATTGTGTGAGGAAACTTAATTCTTATCAGGACTCAACCTCATCACTCAACTGGTACAATTGGTCACAAGTCCCAGCAGGGTGCAAAACTTGTCCCACAAGGGGATCTACCCTCCAAAATAACTATTTGAATTTTCTATTGTACTCAGGTGTAAATAGAGAAAACTTACATAGAATTTAATATTAAAGGTGTTACATAACCATGGAAGAAACACAAAGTTAGATAAGGCTGAATTTATTAATATGAGATCACTAAGTAGAGATTCTGCATTTAATACTGAAGCCCCTATTGTAACCAAACAGCATTATACTGGTATAAAGTTAGACACATAAATCAATGGAACAGAATAGAAACCTGAGAAATAAAAACATATACTTATAGCCAATTGGTCTTCAATAAAACAGACAAAAACACAAGGGAATGGATACCCTATTCAATAAATGGCACTGGTAAAACTGAAGAGCCACATGAAAAATGAAACTGGATCCCTATCTCTCATCATTAATAAAAGTTAACTCAAGGTGAATGAAAAACTTAAATATACAACCTGACATCCTGAAAATCCTTGAAGAAAACTTAGGAAAAAGTCTCTGGATGTTGACCTAGGCAAAACATTTATGGCTAAGAACCCAAAAGCAAATACAACAAAACTAAAAATGAATAAATGAAGTGTAATTAAACTAAAAGGAAATAACCAATACATAATAGACAACTGACATAATGGGGAAAGTATTTTCAAACTATATAGCCAACAAAAGACTAATATCCAGAATCTATAAGAAACTCAAAAAAATCAGCAAGAAAATACAAATAATGTCATTAAAAAGTGAGACAAAATACATGAATAAGGATTACAAAAATATACACATGAAAGGCAAACATTTAAAAATACTCAACAGCACTAATCATGATTAAAACCACAATGATCTACCATTTGATCTAGCAATCCCACTACTGTGTGTCTATCAAAAGGAAAAAATGTCAATATATCAAAAAGACACCTACACTTGTATGTTTATTGCAGCAACATTCACAATTGCTAAGCTATGGAATCAAGATAAGTGCCCCTCAACTGATGACTGGGTAAAAAAAAAAATGGTGTATAAGAAGTATGAAATAATGTCTTTCACAGTAACTTTGATGGAACTGGAGACCATCATCCTAAGTGAAGTAATCTCAAGAACGCAAAGACAAATGCTTCCTGTCTTCACTCATAAGTGGAAGGTAAATAATGGGCATATGTGGTGATATAAAGTGATATGATGGACTCTGGAGCACAGGAGTGGGAATTAGGGGAGAAAAAGGGTCAACAATGCACACTGTTCAGGTGATTGGTACACTAAAAGCCCTGACTTCACTATTATATCACCCATCCATTTCATTGATGTATCAAAAAACCACCTATATCCCCTAAATCTATAGAAATAAAATATTCTAGATATAAAAGGGAAAAAAATGTGGTAGAGGCAAGGGAGAGGATTATAGGTAACATAAAGTTATCGAAACATTGAAACTATTAAATCTAGTTGAAAGATACATGAGGATTTATCATACATACATTTCTCCACATTTTGAGGTATTCTTAGAAATAGTTCATAACACAATTACTTTTTAAAAGTGTTATAATGACAAAAAAAATTGCAACTCAATGAGTCACAAAAAGCTCTAAGAGTTATTTGGTTGGTTAGCTAAAACATAGACCAAAATTTGGCCCACAGTGAGTGAATTAGGAAGGCCAGACCTACTTTCTTTTAAAATAGAGGAGGAGATTCAGCAAGTTAGGGAGATTGAAATATTTGAGTAGATCTGTCATTTAACATCAGTCACCCATACTGGTAGGGTCCAGAAAACATACCTTTGATGACTACTTTAACAAATAAATTTGTGAAAGGAGTCCCTATCTCTCGGACACTCATATTGCTCTTCTCTGCAAGCCAGACTTCATAGTGGGAAGTGCAGCTACTGAATTGGGTAACCCAATGAATGGCAGTAACTGGATCCCAGGGCATCAGGGGTTAAATGATAGCACTAAACTACTAAAAAAAGCAAGATGGGTGTGGTTCCATACTGGACATCAGACTCAAAGCAGCTTTAAGAATAGTCAATTTGTGTACAACTCTGGTACTTCGGCATTAATAGGTGAGCATGGTGTTTCTGGAAGTGAAATAGATAGGGTATCTACTAACTTTCACTTAAACTTTCACTAAAGCAGAAAAACTTTAGGCCAAGTTAGCAGTGTCCAACCTGAATCTTACTCTGCTTATTGTCTCCAAAATTCATGTTAAATTTTAATTACTATTGTGACTTTACTGGGACGTGGGATATTTAAACAATGTTTATATCATGAGGGTTTTACCTCCAAGAATGGATTAGTACCTTTATTGTGGCAGTGGATTATTGCATCAGTGGCTTTTTATTGTGTCATAGAAGTGGGTTTCCCTGTCTCTTGTTCTCTATATCTCTCTTTGGCCTTCCAACACTGAATACCTTCTGCCATGTTATAGCACAGGAAGAAAGTTCTTGCCAAATTCAACCATCATGATATTGAATTCTTCAGCCTGCAAAACTGTGAGCCAATTAAAATTTTTGTTAATTGTAAATCACTCTGTGGCATTTTATTACATCAGTAACAAATGGACTAAGATACCTCTTGAAGACTTGATTGAGACCTTTAAATAAAAACTTGAGCCAGTTTACAGACTCAGTATCCTTTGAAGAAAAGGAAGGCCTAATCTTCTTGAGGAAAGGCCCCAGAATACTGGAAAAATTGATATTGTTAATCTTTTCTCCCAGCATTTCCCAAAGGGACCAATATATTTTTACCGGGGTAACTATGCATTGGGGAAAACAAATAAGTCAATTTTTCTGTTTGTTTTCATTTTGGCCGGGGCAAGGTTTGAACCCACCACCTCCAGTATATGGGGCTGGCGTCCTACTCCTTTGAGCCACAGGCACTGCCCCAATCTTTCAAGAACTATAGAGCACTGACTCTGAACTGATGCTAATTCCCAGAGACTCAAAATGTCACTGTAGTCCACCAGTCAGGGCAGAACTTATGAAGGTAAGATGATCGGTGGAGTTTCAGTTCAAGTCTGTCTTACAGCAGATCAAGTGGTCCCTCAAACCTATCCTGTTGTTATTTCCTCAGTTCCAGAATTCATAATTAGAATGGATATTCTTAGTAGGTGGCAGAATCTGCACATTGGCTCCCTCACATATGGAGTGAAGGCTACTATGGTGGAAAAGGCCAAGTGGAAACCATTAAAACTGTCTCTACATAATAAACCAAAAGCAATACAGCATTCATGGAGAGATTTTAGAGCCCAGTGTCAACAATAATGACTCAAAAAATCTAAAAGTGATTTCTGCTGTATTACCATTCACCTTGCCTATTTGACATACACAGATGACAAATGGATCTCAGAGATTGTTAGTGAATTATCATAAGCATAACCAGGTGGTAAGTTTAATTGCACTCGTTGAATCAGATGTAGTTTTCTTGCTTTAGAAAAGCAACACATCCCCTAATACCTGATACACAGTGATTGAATTGAAAACTAATTCTTTCTCTATACCTGCTATTAACAATGACCAGAAGCAGTTTTCTGTTAACTGTCAAAGCCAGAAATACATTGTCACTACCTTATGTCAGGGAGATAGGAAATTTACAGCTTTCCTTGAGATCTTGATTGCCTTTTCCTTTCACAAATATGACCCATTACATTGAGGACATTAATATGATTGGACCTAGTCAACAAGAAGTAGCAGCCATTCTAGGCTTAGTTGTAAAATATTTGAATTTCAGAGTGTGGGAAATAAATGAGACAAACATTTTGTGAGCCCTCTACCTTAATGAAATTTTTAGAGGTCAAGTGGTTTGAGGGTTGTTGAGATGGCAGGTTAAGTCACTGCAACTGGTTTCTCCTACAACCAAAATAGAACCACAATTTCTATGGGGTCTTGGGGGAGGGCAGAGGAGGGGAAGATTCTGGAGTTTATTTATGATGTGGTTCTGATACTCCAGCCTGTTTAATAAGTTACCCAAAAAGCAACTACTTTTGAGTCAATCTCAAAATAAGAGATAGGCTGATAAGTTATCTAGGATGCTGTGGGTAGTTGCTTTCCCACTTGGGCCATGTGATATAGCAGATCTAATTATACATAATAAACCAAAAGCAGTACAGCATTGACCTGTTCCTGGAAGATAGCACTACCATCTACAGCCTTCCATAGGCTCCTATAAGTAAACAGGCCCTTAAGAGTTTGGAAGAAAGTATTGCCATTGTCTACAGAAAACTTGGCTCCCTTTAGGAAACAGTTCTTGCCCTGATACAGGGCTTTAGTAGAAGAAACTAAATGCTTAACTGTGGATCCTTAAGGTATTATGTCAGCTGAGTTGCCCCTCATGAACTGAGTGCAATCTGCCTCATCAAAGCATAAAGTTGGATGAGCATAGGAACACAAATGGAAGTGGCCAAAATGCCCAAAGTCCCCACTTCAGCTACACTGACATTTCTCTCCCAGCTGCACTTGTGGGCTCATGGAGAGGTCCCTATGAAGGGAAAAGAAGGGTCCCCCAAAAGGCAAAGAGGAGACTCAGGCCTATTTTACACAAAATTCTGCACAATACATATGGGCACGACTTGGAAGTAGATACCTCTAACACTACAGCCTCCTTCTGGGAAATCCCTAAAGTCCAGTGGTGAAGTTATGGATGATAACAGTGATGGAATTATAGGCAGTGACACAGCGATGCCCCCTGCTTAGAAGGAGATATGGTCAGTTGTGAGGTTATATACCAATTCATAGGCTGTGGTCAGTGGTTTGCATAGATAGTTAGAAATTTGGAAAGGACATATTTGGAAAATTGATGACAAGAAAATTTGGGGAAGAAGTATGTGAATAGACCTCTCTGAGTAGTTAAAAATAAATGAAGATATTTGTATCCTATATGAACACTTACTAAATGCTGACTACAGCAGAGGATTTTAATAACCACATGGATAAAATGGCCTGCTCTTTGGATGCTAATCAGCCTCTTTCCCTAACCGTCCCTGTCATGACCCAATGGGATCAGTAACAAAGTGGCCACAATGGCAGTGATACAAGTTACACATTGGATCAGCACCATGGATTTCCACTCACTAGATCTGACTTGGCTATGGCCACCACTGACTACCAAATCAGCCATCAGCAGACACCAACATCATTCCCTATATATGGCAGCATATCCTGGGTTCTATATTATCAATCAGAAATCTGGTGGCAAGTTAACTATACTGGACCACTTTCATCATGGTTGAAGTAATGTTTTCTTCTTATTACAATAGATAGTTTGGGAACAGAGTTGTCTTTCCTAAAAGCAATGCAACTGCAAAAACTATTATCTATGGGCTTACAAAATGCCTTAACAAGCATCACAGTCTTCCACAGAGCATTTTTCTAACGCGTTTTACAGAAAATGAAGTGCAACTGTGACTGCATGCTCTTAGAACTAATTGACTGGTCTTGCCATTTCTCCTCCATCCCAAAGCTACTGTTTCAATAGAACAGTGGAATGGACTTTTATAGATTCAATAACAGGGTCAGGTAATTAGCAATATCTTCTAGGGCTGGGGGAATATTCTTTAGAAGGCTGTATATACTCTTAATTAGCATCTAATATGTGTATATGATGTTCCTTCTTTCTGCAGCCAGGATACATGGGTCCATGAATTAAGGGATGCGTATGAGAGTAGCACTACTACTATAATCTCTTATGACTCACTAGAAAATTTTTGCTGCTTATTTCCATGACATGCCTTGCTGTACCAGAGGTCTTAATTCCAAAGGATGAAATGCTTCCCCTAGGCAAAAGAAACAACGATCATTCCATTATACTGAAAGGTAAGACTGTCACCTAGCCCTTTGGGGCTTCTTATGCCTAAGTCAACAAGCCAAGAATGGAATACTGTCCTGGCTGTGGTAATTGATCCTCAGTACCAATAGGGAATTAGACTATGAGGTATAACAATTAAGTTCTCTAGCTCATCTTAGAAAAAGTGCTGAATATCACTATGGTCACCTTCAAAGTACACCTGAATGTCAAAGAAAAACGTCAGTGGAGGTGCATATAAGGAGGATAGGGAGGGTGTTCCAATACAGTTATTTGTTTCCTGGCTGAAAACTCCCTCACAGACAGTGCCAAGTAAACTAGTGCATTGTCATGATGCAAGAGTCACACCTTTCTCATGCCTAGATTTTCCATTAAAATTTTCCTAATTGTTTCTTTATCAGTGTTTACTTGGTCTGCTATGCTTATCACAGTCAGCCAACAGTTTTGACACTGACACTCAACTCAAAAAAATTTTGCAATGTTTTCATCAGTTCTGCTTATTACCAGCTGCTCTGACCTCTCTTCATCAGTGACACTTTAAGTGTACACTGCCACTTTCTTCATGGCATTATCCCCATAAACTTGGAATAAAATGCCTCTGATTTTACTCCCACAATTGTCAAGTTTAACAAGAAATTATCTTTTCATTGCTCTAATTCAAGCTCTGACATTGTCATGACAACCCCCCAAAACACACAACAGCAATAATGAAATCCATTAAACAAGACAGTGCCACATGTTGACAGAAACACAGCTGAGAGAAACCAATATACCAAGGTTATGAAACTTTACTGAGTTGTTTGCACAGTGCTGACAACATAAGCACATTGTGGCAAGTTTGTGAACTTTTTTTTATAATTATTTTTTATTAAATCATAACTTTGTACATTGATGCATTTATGGGGTTTAAAGTACTGCTTCAATATACAATGTGAAATGTTTACATTGAACTAAGTAACACATCTATCAATATTATACTCATTTCTAATAGTTTTGAAATGCACCATTGCATCATGCACATTAGGTGAGGTCCCCCTGAATACCCTCCCTTCTCCCACATCCCCTCTCCTCAACCCTCTCCCTCCTCTTCCCTTCTACTTTATGAACAGAGTTGTGTTTTGCCATTCGTGTGATTGTGTAGGTAGTTATATATTGATTTCATAGTAGTATCAAGTACATTGGATACTATTTTTTCCATTCTTGGGATACTTTACTAAGATGAATATGTTCTAGCTCCATCTAGGTAAACATAAAAGATGTGAAGTCTTCGTCTTTTTACAGCTGCATAGTATTCCATGGTGTACATATACCACCATGTTAATCCATTCATGGGTCGATGGGCACTTGAGCTGTTTCCATGTCTTGGCTATTATGAATTGGGCAGCAATAAACATTCTGGTGCAAATGTTGGTATTGTAAAATAATATTTGATCATCTGGGTACATACCCAGTAGAGGAATTGCAGGATCAAATCATAAGTTTACTTTTAGTTCCTTGAGTGTTCTCCAAACTTCTTTCCAAAAAGGTGTTATTAGCTTGCATTCCCACCAGCAGTGTAGAAGGGTTCCCTTCTCTCTGCATCCATGCCAGCATCTGTAGTTTTGTGATTTTTGATGTGGGCTAATCTTACTGGAGTTAGGTGATATCTCAAAGTGGTTTTAATTTGCATTTCTCTGATGATTAAGGATGATGAGCATTTTTTCATGTGTTTGTAGGCCATACACCTGTCTTCATCAGAGAAGTTTCTGTTCAAGTCTCTTGCCCACGTAGAAATGGGGTTATTCTTTTCTTATTGATTAGTTTGAGTTCTCTGTAGATTCTAGTTATCAGAACTTTGTCAAAAGGTGTAACATGCAAAAATCTTCTCCCATTCTGAAGGCTGTCTGTTTGCTTTACTTATTGTACTTTTGGCTGTGCAAAAGCTTTTTAGTTTGATCAGATCCCAGTAATGTATTTTTGGTGTTGCTTCAACTGCCTGGAGGTCTTCCTCATAAAATATTCTCCCAGGCCAATTTCTTCAAGTGTTTTCCCTGCACTTTCTTCTAGTATTTTTATAGTTTCATGTCTTAAGTTTAAATCTTTTATCCAGTGAGAATCAATTTTTGTTAATGGTGAAAAGTTGGGGTCCAGTTTCAGTCTTCTATAGGTCACCAGCTAGTTCACCCAGCACCATTTGTTAAATAGGGAGTCTTTCCTTCACTGAATATTTTTGATAGGCTTGTCAAAGATCAAATGACAATAAGTAGTTGGGTTCATCTCTTGGTTCTCTATTCTGTTCCATAAATCTACTGCTCTGTTTTTGTGCCAGTACCATGCTGTTTTGATCACTATAGATTTATAGTATAGCCAGAAGTCTGGTAATGTGATACGTCCTGATTTGTTCTTGTTTCTGAGTGATGTATTTGATATTCAAGGTTTTTTCTGATTCCATATAAAATGAAGTACTTTTTATTCAAGTTATTTGAAGTATGACAATGGTACTTTAATAGGGATTGCATTAAATCTGTAGATTGCTTTGGGTAGTATGGACATTTTAACAATGTTGTTTCTTCTAAGCCATTAGCATGGTATGTTTTTCCATTTGTTAACATCTTCTGCTATTTCTTTTCTCAGAGTTTCATAATTCCCCTTATAGAGATGTTTCATGTCCTTTGTTAGATAAATTCCCAGATATTTCATCTTCTTTGGCACTATTGTAAAAAGAATAGAGTCCTTGATTGTTTATTCGGCTTGACTATTGTTGGTATATATAAAAGCTACTAACTTGTAAGTATTGATTTTGTATCCTGAGATGCTGCTGTATTCCTTGATCACTTCTAAGAGTTT
>CAUYQV010038834.1:0-62251 GCA_963574575.1 Galagoides demidoff | reverse complement strand
GGACCACAGGCGCCCGCCACAACGCCTGGCCATTTTTTGGTTGCAGCCATCATTGTTGTTTGGCAGGCCTGGGCTGGGGATTCGAACCTGCCACCTTAGGTGTACGTGGCTGGCGCCTTAGCCGATTGAGCCACAGGCGCCAAGCCTGTCCCATTTGTTATTAAGAGAAAAAAAAATCCAAGGGAAATCCTTATTTCAAAGAAAAGAATGAATAGATATTTGCAATATATTCCTAATAACTTTCAATTCACATTATTTTGAAAATCCTATCCACATTCATGATTGTAATGATAAACAGGAGGCAGGGAGAGAATGATGATCAGAAAGGAGCACAGAGAGGACTTCTCAAGTCTAAGCTGATGATGGTACTACAGAAGTATCTATTTGATGATTATTCAATAAACTGTACATGTATGTTTTATCTACTTCTTTAAATGTATAAAATATTAAACAAAAAATTTAAAAAGTTCATTTACAACATTGTGGGCTTTTGAGAAAAAAGTTTCAGAAATACCCACCATATCTCAAAAGACAATAAAAGAAGGGGAAGAAGTATTTTCCAAAGCTCTAAAGATAATTATACACATCTTTTACTCCCCTTCCCCCATCCCCCTCCGCCCCATGAAATGCTTTTCTTACCCACCTATCTTATCTGAAGCCCATTTGACCACTCTGCAGAAATACAATCACGAAGCTTGATCTCTAGAGTTTTTCTTTTTATTTCTTATAGCATAACTATGTACATTAATGCAATCATGGGGTACAATGTGCTGTCTTCATATACATTTTGAAATACTCCCACAAACTGGTTAACATAACCTTCATGTCATTCTCTTAGTCATTGAGTTAAGACATTCATACTCTGCTTTTAGAAAGATTCACTTGTACCCTTGTAAAATAAACCATAGAGGTGACCCCACCAATCACTCTCCCTCCCCCCATCCACCCTCCTCACCTCCTCTCTCGATCTCTAGAGTTTTAATAAAAAAAGTCAAATTGAGGCAAAAATAATTATTAAAGAGACTAAATTTTAATCAGCTTTAAAATAAGACATTAAACACAATATGGACTGTAGGATGGACAAGTGCAATATAATCTGCTTAATCAACTAACTCTTAAAGTGAAAATGCTACGTACCCAGAGGGGTAGTTTCCAAATTTAACAGGGTATAAGATAAAAGAGCTTGTTAACATTATAGCTTATTCTCAGGGTTCACCCCTGTGCCTAACTGACTAGGCTGAGCTGGGGCCCAGGGATCTGTATCTCTCTCTCTCTTTTTTTTTTTTTTGCAATTTTGCCTGGGGCCAGGTTCGAACCTACCACCCCTGGTATATGGGGCTGGCACCCTACTCCTTGAGCCACAGGCGCTGCCCAGGGATCTGTATGTTTAATGAGCAGGTAGTCTGTGATTAACAACACTGATCCAGGGGAATCAGAATCTTATATATTTTACAGAGAAGAGTCTTAGTTTTTAACTCTACATATTACTTATTTTATATTTTATTTGAAATTTCTATACTGGAGAAATTTATATATACTATAATCCTTCCTCATCTTAATCCTTATCTTATTGTTAAAGCTATAATGTGGTCATTGTAGTTTTACTTAACTATGTACATATATAACATGATATAAAGGCAACATATACACATGGTAAAAATATTCCCCAGAGTAGAAGCATCAAATAAAAAGTAAATTTTCTTTCTACTCCAGACTTTTAATTCCTTAGGCCCCTATGCTAGAAAAGGCCAATGGTAATAGTTTCTTCCAAAAATAGGCCTTTTCCCATTTTTTTTCTAAGTAGGAGTATATTAAACATGATGTTCTAAACTTTGCCTCTTAACCTAATAATGTATTTTGGAGACCTGTAGAACTTTTATTCCTTTTCACAGCTACATACTAATCCATGATATACTGCACCATAACCGATTTTCTCATAGAAACATCTGGGTTGCATCTAGCCTTCTGCGATTACAAGCAAACATGGTAATCCTTGCAAGGTAATACAGCTTTGTACGTGGGTTAATTTTCAGTAAGTGCAAATTCCAGGTTAAAGGACATGTGCATTTGAATCTAATAAATAAAAGCCAAAGTGCCCCCCACATAGGATGCCCAAACTATTCACACACCAGCAGTGCTGATTTCCCCTACCTCTTAGGCAAAACAGCACATCATCATATTTTTTCATCTTTCACAGTAAAAAGACATCTAACTGCTGTTTTAATTTTCATTTCTTTAATTATGATGAAAAGTTTATGTCACTTGTATTTCAATTTCTGTAACTACTTGCTCATATCCATTACCCATTATCCTGCTGAGTTGCTATTTGTCTTACTGATTTGAAAGGGATATTTTCAACTAAGGAAATTGCCCATTTGTCTTATTGTTACATATAGTTTCCAGTTTTTAACTTGAATTTATTTTATAATACATTTAATCATGAAGATAACACTACATTTTTATATAGTCAGGTATATTAAATCTTTCTTTCATGGCTTCCGGGATTTGTATGTTAGTAGGAAGGCCTTTTTAGTTCTCAGATTCTTTAAAAAAAATCATTTCTGGCTGGGCAAAATGGCTCATGCCTGTAATCCGAGCACTCAGGGAGGCTGAAGTGCTATGATTCCTTGTGTTCAGGAGTTAGAGACCAGCCTGAGCAACAGTAAGACCCAGTTTCTACTAAAAATAGAGCTGCATAGTGTATCATTAATACGACTGCTTTTAAGTAGCTGCATAGCGCATCATTAATACGACTGCTTTTAAGTACTGTATGTACATAAGAGTTGTATTTCAAGGGGTTAATATTCCTATATTCTTTATAAATGAACATGTAAGGTTGAAAATTCAATTTATTCTCCTTTTTTATGAAAGATTCAATCTCTCTGAACTCTTTATTTCTTTCTTATCCGTTCTATCTTTGCTTACATTTCTTTATGAATTCTATTTCTTTTTTATACCAGTTTCTCCACCAGGATGGAAAGCCAACTCTTTATAATTCCTACAATTTTGTACCTGGAAAGGATATAAAGAGATACACTTTATTAGAAAGAAGTAATAGTATGAATTGCCCAAAACAGAAGAAAAGCTAATAAAAATATTAATAGGCATTTTGTGCATGTTGACTTCAAGCTTATACTGAAATTTGTACTTAAAAACTGTGAATGCTTAAAAAAAAACCCTGTAGATGTTTGAAAATGAAGAGCATCTCAAACACATTAATGAAATTCATGTGTTAAAAATCTATCTCAGAAGAATGGGAAATGATGACTAGTGTTCCATAAAAACCCAGATGATTGGGGAGGGGGGAGGATGGGTGGAGGGAGGATTATTGGTGGGACCAAACCTACAGTGAATCTTACAAGGGTACATGTGAAATTTACTAGGTGTAGAATATAAATTTCTTAACACAATAACTAAGAAAATGCCGTGAAGGCTATGTTGACCAGTTTGGTGAAAACATTTCAAATTATATATAAAATCAGCACATTGTACCCCGTGATTGCATTAATGTACACAGCTATGATTTAATTAAAAAAAAACCCAGATGATTTTTCTTGTACCCTAAATTTTTTGGAACGAGAACATACTTTGAAAATTGAAAAATGAACACTTATTTTGAAGATGAAAAATTGTGTTCCAAATGAAAGTCCTCATCTTGCCCTTAAAATCCACTCCCCTGCTCCCCCTGACTTTCTAGAGCATAGAGTCACTGTGGACTCTTCTCTTATTCCCCACAGCTGGTCCATCATAAAATGGACCAAAATATAATCAGAATAAACTTATATTTGAATATAATATTTAAAATAATCAGAATCTGATCATTTCTCACCACTACCATTGCTACCATGATGGCCCAAGCCAATATCATCTCTCACCTGGTTTACCACACTGATTTCTCAATTGGTCTTACTTGTGCCTATGACCTCCAGTTTCAGTCTATTCTTAGAAGAGAAGCCTGTAGGGTGGTGCCTGTGGCTCAGTGGGCAGGGCGCCAGCCTCATATACCAAGGGTGGCAGGTTCGAACCCAGCCCTGGCCAAATTGCAACAAAAAATAGCCAGGCATTGTGATGGGCGCCTGTAGTCCCAGCTACTTGGGAGGCTGAGGCAAGAGAATCGCCTATGCCCAGGAGTTGGAGGTTGCCGTGAGCTGAGATGCCACAGCACTCTACCGAGGGCAATAAAGTGAGACTCCGTCTCTATTAAAAAAAAAGGAAGAAGAAGAGGAGTCTGTAACCATAGCACTCCTCAGATCAAAACCTCCAGTGGTTTCCTAGCTCAGAAAAAGCTGAAATCCTTACAGGAGCTGACAAGGGCTTAAAGGATCTAGTCCCACACTCCCACCACGCCATGACTGCTCTGACCTCATTTCCCACTCCTCTTCCCATAAGTCACTCATTTGGCTCCAGCCAACTGGCCTCCCTGCCAGGTGTGCTCTTCCTCTTCCACAGTTTACACTTGTGTTTCTCTCTGCATGGAATGCTTGTCTCCTAGTTGTTGAGTTCTTCATTAAAACTTCCTTTAGGTTTTTATCTCAAAAGGTTATCTTCCCACTAAGGTTTTCTTTCTGAAATCTTACCCTCCTTCCCTCAACATTTCAATTCCTTTGTTCTTATTTTATATTTTTCCTCCATAGTACACACTACAGGTTTTATTTATTTATCTAGTTTATTGCTGGTTGTTCTGACTGCAATGTAAATCTATAGGTAGGAAGTTTTATCTGCTTTGTTCTCTGCTGTACTCCCAGAACATAGTAGAAGCTCAGTGAATTTTGTTGAATGAATGAACCAACAAACAATCAAAAGAATGCCTCTAGATTGGAGCTCTCACTGCCTCTTTCCTGGTGTCCTATGGGCAGTCTCTTCCTCCTGTAAACAATACTACATACCTCAATCAGCAGTGTACCTAACACAGATCTGATACTACTGCTCCTCTCAGTAAGAGCCTAAGTGGCTGCCCACTGTCCGGTGAAGAAAGTATAATTCTACAGGATAGCACTGAGACCCTTCATGATCAAAATAATCCTTTTCTAACCTCGTTTCTTAATACTGGATTTTTACACATTTATCTGTAGACCAGTGTCTCTTAAACCTGAGTAATTTATACATTTTTTTGAAAAAAATTCTCAGTGACTCTCCAGGTGACATCCATCCCAGTTTGAGAAACACTAATTTAAGAAATTGACATCCTGAACAATAAAAATGTCTTTTTATTATAAAGTATTACTGGTAAAATAATTTTAACATTATAATCCAAATGAAAACAAAAATTTTTAAATCTTCATATATCTTGAAACCCCTAAGAATAAATGCATGGACTGGTTGCAGAAACACTCTTGTATACCAAAGCAACTCCCTACCTGTCTGAGAAGAGGCCTATGCTTACCTGCTTCCATTGCCTTCCCTCCTGCCATGCCCTTACCTAGACTATCCTTTCCCTGACTGCAGTTATCAAAATTCTACTCATCATTCAAAGCCTACTTTAATTACTACCTTATTCATCAACACTTTTTGTTACCTTCAGCCAAAACTTCTCATAGTCTCTTCAGGTAATGTAAAACCTCTTATTTGGCATTAACCACACTATTATATACAAGGCCTGACAATTAAGTTTATGAACTCATCTTAGAAAAAGTGCTACATACCTCATCACTGAATATTATAATGGTCACTTTCAAGGTACACTTTTCATAGCTTCCTAGCTCACCCTTCATAGCAATTTTAGAACTCTTTTTCTGGAATGACCATCAGAGCTGTTGTCTGCTAACAATTAAGTTTGTGAACATGCCACTGTGTGCTTATGTTGAAAACACTGTATAAATAACTAAGTGAGGTTTCATAACCTTGGTATATCAGTGTCTTACAGTTGTGTTCATGTTCGTGTGTGCCACAGGTACACATCTTAGACCAGTTCCCAAATGCCAGTGTCTTGCTGAGTGACATTATTGTTATTGCATTTTTTTTTTGAGATAGAGTCTCACTATGTCACCCTCAGTAGAGTGCTATGCCATCACAGCTCACAGCAACCTCAAACTCTTGGGCTTAGCGATTTTTTTGTCTCAGTCTCTCAAGTAGCTGGGACTATAGGCACCTGCCACAACACTCGACTTTTTTGTTGTTGTTGTCATTGTTGTTCAACAGGCCTGGGCCAGGCTCAAACCCGCCAGCCTCAGTGTATGTGGCTGGTGCTCTACCCACTGAGCACGGGCGCCGCCTATTGCATGTTTTTGTATGCCATACCACCACACGATGACAGCTCTGATGATCATTCCAGAAAAAGACTTCCAAAATTACTTTGAAGGGTGGACTAGGCCCTGGTGTTGGTGCCTAGCTTCCCAAAGAGAGTACTTCAAAGGTGACCAAAGTGATATTCAGCAGTGAGGTATGATGTGTAGCACTTTTTCTAGGATGAGTTTGTGAACTTAATTTTCAGAATTCATACAACAACTCTGATGGCCATCCTAAAAAAAGAGTTCCAAAGTTGCTTTGAGAGTAGACTAGGCACTGGTACTGGTACATAGTTTCCCAAGGAGAGTACTTCGAAAATGATCATACTGATATTCAGCAATGAGGTATTATAGCACTTTTTCTATGACGAGTTTGCAAAATTAATTGTCAGACCTTTTATACAGTATAGTATACTATTATTTTCTCATGATCATAGCTCCTAGATAGCATGAAGATTAACTTATATTTTTAATTTCTACAACAACTAGTATATGACATATAACAATTAATAAATGTCCACCATTAGGGTAAAAAAAAACATGCTTCTATAAATATGACCCTCTACTGACTTCTTAAAAGTGCAACTGCTTATTAAAAGCTTATAAATAAACATGTGTAACACATTCATAATAAAAGAAAAAAATGGAGGAAAACTTTTTTTTTTTGGTAGAGACAGTCTCACTCCATCGCCCTCAGTAGAGTGTCGTGGTGTCACATAGCTCACAGCAACCTCCAACTCCTGGGCTTAGGTAATTCTCCTGCCTCAGCCTCCCGAGTAGCTGGGACTACAAGCACCTACCACAATGCCCGGCTAATTTTTTTGTTGCAATTTGGCTGGGGCTGGGCCCGAACCCGCCACCCTGGTATATGGGGCTGGTGCCCCACCCACTGAGCCACAGACACTGACCCAGGAAAACATTTTTAAGTTAGTTATAGGATTTACCTTCTTTTAAGCATTAAGTCTGACACAGGTACACATCTTAGACCAGTTCCCAAAACCATAAGGAAGGATGTCAGGAGCACAGTTACCCGAAGACCTAAAAAGAAATAAAAACATCCATGTTATTTTCTATTTTCTCTTAAGACAAATGTTAAGAATAAAGGTTTTTTTTTTTTACTCAATCATGCTGATACTATATTCTAATATTATGACTTTTCTCTGTAGCTTCCAACATGAGGAAAAAACCCAACCAACCCTGCATGTTGAAAATGAAATGATTCTATTAACAACTTTAATATGAAATTAAGATGATAACATCAAAAATAAAGGAAAGAGTTCTACTACTTTAATTTTTTTAAATGAATGTCTAGAATGTTCTGTTCAGATATAATACTAAAAATACAGAAAATAACTTTAAAAGACTAGGTATTTTAGTTTTATATCTCTAATATAAAGAATCAAGTTTTTTTCAAATTCAAGCTGCTAATAAAAAAAACTCTAAAAACTGTCCTTATTTTGAGGTGACAGATTATTGCTTTAAGTTTTCTCAAAAAAACAATGACTGGTCAGGCACATATTTCATCTTATAATCAAGAAAAGCTAATACTTGTTTAAGGGTGAGAGGAAGTAGTCCTTTAAAACTCTTTGCTTATTCATACAAAAAACAGTCTTCCTAATCTTTCTTGATTTATCAGTTGGTTTCATTAAAGAAAGATGGAATTAAAATTAAGTACTTTAGAAGATAGTATGAATCAAATAGTTTTTTTTCCCTTTGTATTCTAAATACCATTATTTTGAAAATGTGCACTAGTGGCTGGTCATGTGGATAAAAGGACAAAAGATAATACAGAAATATAAAAACAAAAATATACAAACAAGGTAATAATAAATAGACACAATAGTCTAGCTATGACAGAATATATTTAATAATAGAACTCTATCTTTCCATTGTTTGAATGCTACAATTCTGTTAATACTGAACTAACATTACCTTACTGTTTTTTGGTGGCTACATCACACAGGTGGCTCAAACTAAGGCTTATGGCAAAGGTGGCCACATTCCTTCAAATTTTGCCCTAATCTGACATTGCCTTGAAAGCATTTCCCACAGAGAACAGACTTAAACTGATGAATATGTTTTTTTTTTTTTTCCAGAGCTTTCTCTTCTTCTTCTTCTCTTTTTTTTGGCAGATGGTAGCTAGTTAAATGTTTAGTTTTCAAAGAGCTTCTCTGCTTGAAGGAAATTGAAAGTCAACAAAACTATAATTATACAGATCAAACATAGCAGGGAAAATAAACTTGAGATCCAGATCAGGCACACGTGCTACATTGAGGATAATTTGTGATATGAACTGAGTTAACTTAATAAATACTCTTATGTAATCTGAATATGATTAATACAATTTGGCAGAACTAATACCACAGAAAATTATGCACAACTCAGTAGTAAGGAATACACACAGACTGCACATTTACTGCTTCTACTAACAGAACACAGATTTTTTTTCCTCTCAGTGGGAAGATAGGATTTTATTAGACAGAAAGGAATACAGAAGGATCATAGCCACAGGAAATAGAGTATAATTAATGAAATGTATATAGTCATAAATATCTAAAATTGCATAACATTATTTTCATAAGGTTATACAAGGTACTATCTGAGACACTGAAGAGAATTTTACAGATTTGTGACTACATGGCTTACATTCTTACACATGATGTCTACTTTTTTCTAAAGAGTTTGTTTATAATTAAGGTGAGTAGACACTAAGCAAGCATGCAGTGGGGCACTCTTTATGGCCATATGGTCCAAATAACAAGGCTTTATACTGTTATTGCTGGAGGCTATCATATTTTTCTTAATGGTGTTTTTGACCAAATATATGACAACATAAGAGGTAATATGAACTTATAAGAATGAAGAAGTCAAAAGCTGATTTTTTTTTTTTTTAAGGCAGGGTCTCTCTCTGTCACCTGAACTAGAGTACAGTAGCCTCATCATAGCTCACTGCAACCTCAAATTCATGGGCTTGAATGATTCTCAGCCTCCTGAGTAGCTGGGACTACAGGCATGCACCATCATGCCTGGCTAGGTTTTCTATTGTTTTATAGAGACAGGGTCTCGTTCACGCTCAGGCTGGTCTCAACTACTGGGCTCAAGCAATCCTCCCACCTTTAGCCTCCCAGAGTATTAGGATTAACAGGCATAAGCCACTTTGCCCAGCCTGAAAACCTGATTATTAAAGCAATCTGACACATACAGCTTGGTGGCTTTCTTACATGTTTTTAATTGTTGTCAAGTGTTGTTTAATCTAGCCCAGTGGACACTCAATCTTGAGTAGAATGCTTTCTTTATGTTACCCATGTCTTGACAAGGCATGACTCTATAATTCCATGTAATTAAAAAGATATCAACTCCTCCAGGGAGGAGAGTTATGAGGACCCCAGGAAAACAGCCTTATGAGACATGTAGTACTGTTATATAAATAGACCCTAAGTGATTGATTATGGTAGCAGGATGGGAATGAAAAAGCCATCTGATAAAGTTAACCTTAGAACAATTTCAGAAAAACAACCATGATTAAAAAATAATTTTTCTATTGATACATGGCATCCAGACAATGCAGGAAGCTCCCTTTCAATGGATAACTCTTTTTGCTGGGGTCCCACTACATACAAAAATGTAACTATCCACAACAAGTGTCTGAAGAATTAGGTTGCAAAGCTGATGGGAAAACACACACACACACTCACACACACACAGTAGAAGCATGAAAATCAACCAAAAAAGTTTGTCTGCTAAGAACACTCTTCCCAGGCCCCACACTGCCATCCATCAGCTGGACTGAAGATGAACTCTGCTTGCTCCTGGCAAGACCCCTTTCTCCCTACCCACAATGTTCACAGCCTTACCACTCCAATTATCAGGATTAATACATGTGGATTTTTCTTTTTGTTGCTGAGACAGAGTCCGACCCTATTCCCTGAGCATCATAGCTCACGGCAACCTCAGGCTGAGGCTGTGGGCATCCCACTGCCTCAGCCTCTGGGCGCCACTGGGATCACAGACACTCGCCCCAGCAACTGGCTGGGTTTTTCATTTTTTTAAGGAGTCAGGGTATTCCTCTCACTCAGACAAGTCTCAAACTCCTGAGCTCAAGCAATTCTCCTGCCTCAGCCTCCCAAAGTGCTGGGATTGCAGGTGTGAATCAACACACCTGGCTGGGTTTTTTTTTTTTTTTGTATACATCAGAAACAAAAGATTCAAGATTCATCAGTCATCCTTATCCCAATATTCCCTAATTTGACCTTTTCTCCACCACCTCCCCACCTCCTGCGACCTTCTATTGCCTTTTAGAATGCTCAGACATAATCAGTGGAATTCCAACCTTTTCATGCTCTTCTTCAAACATTTTTCTCCACCTTGTACCCCAATGAAAAACCTCTTACCTGAGGAGAGTGCTTCCCTTGCCACCTCTAGATCATTGTTACTCTCCCTGCCCAAAAGCCACCAAGTCTTTTTTCTTTTGAGACAAGAGTCTCACTTTCTTAGCTCAGAGCAACCCGAAACTCTCAGGCTCAAACGATTCTCTTGCCTCAGCCTCCCTACTAGCGGGGACTACAGGCACCTGCCACATGCCCAGCTGTTTTTAGAGATGGGGGTCTCACTCTTGCTCAGGCCAGTCTCAAATCTGTGAACTCAGGCAATTCACCTGCCTTGGCCTCCCAGAGTGCTAGGATTACAGGCGTGAGCCACAGTGCTCAGCCCCCCAAGTCTTTTTTTCTGTCCAAGCTTTTAAGACTTTCTCTTTATTGCTTTATTGCTCTTCAAGCAATGTGATTGTGATGTGCTTTGGTATAGCTGTTTTCATGTTTCTTCTGCTGGATTCTTGAATTTCTTAGATTTATGGGTTTATAAACAACATCAAGCTTAGAATTTTTTGCCAATATTTCTTCAACTTTTAATTTCTTAGCACCTTCCCATGACACTCCATGCCCTGATTACATGTTTATCAAATCATTTAAAATTATCCCACAGTTCACTAATGCTCATGTTTCTTTGCTTGATTGTTTTAGTTTTTAATTCTGTGTTCCATCGTGGATAGTTTCTATTGCTACATCTTCAAGTTCACGCTGACGTTTTCTTCTGCAATGTTTTATCTGCATTAAATCCTGTCAGTGTATTTTTTAATATCAGACATTGATTTTATTTTTCATTTCTAGAAGTTCAGTATTGGTGTTTTCATGTCTTTCATGCCTCTCCTTTCTTCACGCTTTCTTCCATCTTCTTAAACACATGTTGTACTTTTATAGAGGATTTCCATCCCAGCTGTTGGGAATGTGAACTATTCCCAACCCTATGTGAACTTTGGAAACTGTTCTGCCTGCTCTTTTTGGTGGTCCTTTTTCCAGTCTTGGACAATTTTCTCATGAGTATCTGGTGACTGGTGCTCTTTTGAAGACTCGAAGGGAACTCCATATAGACACAGAACTTTTCCTCTCAAGCTTCCTCCTTTCTGATATTCTATCTTAAGAAATCTAGCTATGTTGGCTTCTTCAAAATCTCAAATCTGTCTCACCTCAGGAAAACTACAGAGCTCTGTTTGGGCTCCCCATCCTTGCTCTGCTGCCTGGAAACTGTCTCCAGGCACTAAGCTGAAGCAATCGTAGGGGATACTGTCCTGCCCTGGCCTGTTATCTAATGTCTGAAAACCGCTGATTCACATATTCAGTTTTGTTTGAAATTTATTCAGTTTCATATGTTTTTATTTTTCCGTTTTAATTTTTATTTAGGATAAAATCCTAAGATTTTATAAATTTTCTAAATTTATTCTGAAGAATAAATCCAGTTCCTGTTATTCCACCCTGACCAAAATAGCCTTTGGTCTAATTTTATCTGACTATAATTGCCACTGCTCTATAGACTACCACACACCTGTCTCCAGGTCAGGGGTCCTCAAACTTTTTAAACAGGGAGCCAGTTCACTGTCCCTCAGACCGTTGGAGGGCCGGACTGGAGGCCCCAGGACAAGTCAGCTGCTAAGCAGGACAGGCAGCAGCGGCAAAAACACCTGGCAGGCCAGATAAATGTAGGTAGGCCACATGTGGCCTGCTCCAGATCATTCCCTTTACTGCTTAAAGATGCCTTGGCTCATTATTACTCTTAGGACACTACTCCTTTCATAACTTGATGATTTCAATATTCACTAGACTATGATCTGTTCAGTACCCTGGCTTCTCAGTTCCCTGACTTCTAGTCCATGATCACATCCTCTACCCTAACTCAGCTGCCCACTCTTTTGGCTATAGTCTGACCTTATCAATTGCATCCATGTTATAATCTCAATTTCAACTATCCCCTTCCACAATTACAACCTAGTCTCTTTCACAGTCATCCCCTCTAGAACTCTTACAATAAGGAATGACAAATTTGGAGCCTACAACTTTTCTCACCCACTTCATGGGTTTCCTTTCCTCCTTTTCCCAGGGTAGATTCCATGAAGCATTGCTATACTATTCTCTACAAATCCTTCCCTTCTTGGCCTGTACTCTGGCAGTATTATTCACCTGGCAAAACTGCAACTCTGGTTACATCTCTTTCTCTGCTAACTCTGCCTATGCCTGCACTTGCTCAGGAAAGCAGGCTAGAGGAAAACATTCAACCATTGGTCTCACTTCAAAGGATCAATCAGGGAAAGCAGGCCCTTCAAGCCGCCCAACAACCCTACTACCATTTCCTCCTCTGTGTGTTCTCTATTTTCCTAAAAAATGGTTTCATAACTTATCCTCTCTCCAGTAACTGCTCCCCCATTCTCACTTGTCAAGTGACTACTGTTTACTGTTTTCTGAAAAATTCAGTAGAATCTCCATAGTTCACCACATCCTTAATTTGATCTAATTTTCATGGACCAGACATGCACCAGTACAGTTCTTAGTACAGGCTTAGTTCCTTATGGTGACCACTTCTATATATTGACCAATTTTTACAGTCCCTTGGGTGGTCAACCTACAGAGATTCTAGTGTATAAGCCAAGATAACTTTTGTAGCTCTTACCACCCGCCATCTGTATACTTTTCTTGTGTTACTACTCAAGACTTAGGTGCTAATGCTTCTATCTAAGGCCACTTTGTCTACCAATGCTCTGGAGGCCTGCATCCCATCCTGCTTACTCAAGCACATGGCTACAATGGTTCCTCCCTGCCTCGCTAGCATCATCAGTTTCCCCCCTTTTATTGGCTCCTGTAGGATGCTGCATTTCATTTTCACTTTGATATTGCTTACCTTAAAAACCAAAAACCAAAATCCTCAGTAGCCACAATTTTCTCTGGCTACTCCTCCATTTCTCTTGCTGCCCTTTATGGCATAACTTCTTAAAAGAAACATCTAAATTCACTATCCTCAATTTCTCTCTTTAGATTTAATTTTGAATTTTCTACACTACTCCACTGAGATGATTCTTTTAAAGGACACCAAAGATCTCTATAGCAATCTAAGACTCTATTCTCAGCCCTCATAAGCTGGTTCTATCTTATCCCCCCAACCCCTAAATGTTGGAATGCCCCACAGCTCAGTCTTCCCTTAGGAAACAGGCGATCTTACCCACAGGTGATCTTACCCAGCCCTATGACTTTAAATACCATCAATAGGCTGACAAGTCCCAAATTTACTGTGCAGACTTCACCCCTGAACAACCTATTTGTATATCTCAATTGACATTTTAATCTGTCTGTGTGGATATCTAATAGGCATTTTATATCCCTGATCTCCACACCATTTAGTCCCAAAAGGCTCCTTCCATAATCTTCCACATCTCAGTAAAATGAAGCTCTATTCTTTCTCCCAATTACCAATACCAAAAAGTTCAGAAACATCTTAAGACTCCTCTCCTTCCTTTAAACCCCATATCTGATCCATTGACAAATACTGGTGAGTCTACTTTCAACATTTATCTATAATCTAACCACTTCTCAAATACTCTGCTACTATCACCCTGGTTAGAAACCACAATTAGCTCTCTTCTGGGTTATTTCACTAGCCTAACTGGTCTTCCTGTTCTCAAGGCAATGGAAGAGTCATCATATTACTCTTCTGCTCAAAGGCTTATTCACTCCTCAAAGGCCAACATCTTTACAATGGCTTATAAGGCACTACATGACCCCACTATCTTTCTGATAGTGTCCCTCGCTGGCTTTACTCCAGTCAACAGGCCTTGCTGCTCTTTCTTAGATATGCCAGACAAGTTTAGAACCCTTGTCTTAGCCATTCTCTTTGCCCTAGCCAAACAGTTCTGTTCAGAATTGACATGTCAGGTGTCCATTGTCCTTCAGGAGTTTGAGCAAACACACCTCAACAGTGAGGCCTTCTCTGACATGCTATATAAAGTATAATACTACTAAATCACATTCCCCTCGTCCCCCTTTATTTTTCTCCAAAGCATTTATCACCATTTGACGTACTAAATATTTAATTTTATTGTTTGCTGCGTGTTATCTCCACACTCGAATGGAGTTCTGTGATGATTATATCCTTAGTAGCAGCCTACATTTAGTTGCTACCTCCTTGAAACTTTCTATTTCTTTGAGGGCAAACTTGCTTCTGGCTCTATTATCTCCCTAGCTCGTCCTTTTCTGTCTCCCTGCTGGTAAATGAAAAGGGGTAGGAAGGGACAAAACCCACCTCAGGAAGATAACTGGTCTTCTATGCTAAGTTGGGAGGGGCCCACAGCAGTCTGAAGGCCAGACAACTAACTACTCTCTAGCAGGCGTTCTCAAACTACGGCCTGTGGGCCACATGTGGCCCACCTAGGACATTTATCCGACCTGCCAGGTGTTTTTACCACCACTGCCTGTCCTGCTTAGCAGCCAACTTGTCCCGGGGCCTGTAGTCCAGTCCTCCAATGGTCTGAGGGACAGTGGACTAACTGGCCCCTTGTTTAAAAAGTTTGAGTTAAAAAATTTAGTTAAAAATTTGAGGACTCCTGCTCTAGGGAGCCAGACATTTCAGAACCTAGGGAGGCCCAGAACCTGTTCTCTATGTGTGAAGATAGGACACCTGCAGCAGGACAGCGAACATGTGAAAGTGTATTAGCTTTAGGCTGAGTGCCTGTAATCCTAGCACTTTGGGAGGCCAAAGAGGGAGAATTGCTTGAAGGCAGGAGTCTGAGTTCCAAACTTGGCAATTATGGCAAGACCCTGTCTCTACAAAAAAAAATGTTTTAAAAGTGTGTTTGCTTTCTTCTACTGAAAACAAAAAGAGAGAATTTTTAAATGTATTTTTTTATTGCTTCACCTCACAGGAAATATAAAATTGAATTTACCATATAGTCACAGGAACTATGGAAGAACTACAGTAACTTGTTTTATAAATAGGTAGTTTATAATTTATATGGCAATGGATATTAAATCAATTACATGGATAATAAGGAGGATGAAAATTAAAATTTTTCTATGATAAAAACAAAGTAGGCTAAAATCTGGAAATAATACTGAAAAATGCTCCTGATAAAAAGAAAAATACAAAGGAACTACAAAATAGCATTTTCCCCTAAATTTAGCCAACCCTATTGAGAAATAACCAAGGAATTGACACAAAATAGATAAGTCCAAGAAGAAATTATAGCTAAATCCAAAATCCAACAGGGATCCTAGGTTGAATCTTAGAACAAGGCCAAAAAAAAAAGGTGGCAGTGCCTGTGTCTCAAAGGAGAAGGGCGCCAGCCCCATATGCTGGAGGTGGTGGTGGGTTCAAACCCAGCCCTGGCCTAAAATTGAAAAAAAAAAAAAAAGAGAGAGAGAGAGAAAGACATTAATGGGAAAATTAGTGAAATGTATATAGTCTATAATTTAGTTAAAAAGTAAACAACAACAACTACAAAAAATGAAAAAGAAAATCTCCAGTAACAGAAACTCTTTCTCACTCAGCACGTAGCACACATCCCCTGCATATGCATTTGTTCTATATGAAAATTCTATACCATTTAAGATACACCCTTCCAGCTGATAATCAGAACCTACAGAGAACTCAAACTAATCAAGGAAAAAAGTATAAACAATCTATTTATCATTGGGAAAGAGACATGAACAGAACCCTTGCCCTTCTTTGCAAAGAAGACAGATGAATGGCCAACAAAAACACATGAAAAAATGCTCTTCATCCCTAATAATCAGAGATGTGCAAAGCCAAACCACCTTGAGATATGACCTAACCCCTCTGAGAACAGCCCACATCATAGTCCCAAACCTGTAGATGCTGGTGTGGGTGTGGAGAAAAGGAAACACTTTTACATTGCTGTGGGTTTGCAAACTAATACAGCCTTTTGGGAAAGAAGTATGGAGAATCCTCAAAGAACCAAAGTAGACCTTCCATTTGATCCCGCAATCTCATTACTAAGTACTCAGAAGAAAGAAAATCATTTTACCATAAGGACATTTGTTCTAGAATGTTTACTGCAGCTCAATTCACAATAGCCAAGATGTAGAATCAACCCAAGTGCCCATCAACCCGTGAATGTATTAATAAACTGTGGTATGTGTATACCATGGAATACTATTCAGCCATAAAAGATGCAGACTTTACATCTTTCATATTAACCTAAATGGAGTTAAAGAACATTCTCCCTAGTAAAGTATCATAAGAATGTAAAAGCAAGTATCCAATATATTCAATACTGATATGAAACCAGGAGATGAACAACTATAAGCCCACATGAGAGAAAAACAAAACTGAAATCAAGTGGTGAGGGGAGACCTGGAGGGAAGGGGATTGGTGTGCTCTCACCTAATGGGCACAATGTAAGGGTATTTGGCATATTTCCTGGGTAAAGGGCTCAACTACAATTTGGACTCTATCTAATAAATGCAAATAATGTAACCTAATCATGTGTACCCTCATATTAATCTGAAATCTAAAAAAGATAACCTTCCAGGGCTGGATATCTTAAATTCTTAGAAGGGTCTTCCTTATACTGCTTTGAGTTCTATTCTTTGTCACGTCACTCAGTCTAGTTCCTTCTAAAACTATACATAAAGTCTAATTCCTCTTTCACTTGATCTTCCCATATTCTATATTCTGCTTCAAGTTTCTTTTTGAAGCTTGACATATTCAGTTCCCTTCATCTTACAGACATGATTTTTACACCCTTTGTCATTCGCATCACACAACCTTTAAAGTACTTCAGTTTGTCAAATGGCCTTCTCAAGATCAGGGCTTGGAACTACTCAGTAATGTAGAGCATATCAAACTATTTCTCTTCCTGTCACCACACTTCTATGCTGAAAACTGTCCTCTTTGTTTTAGCAGTGACACTACATCGTTAACTATTCATGAATTCTTAATCAACAACTCCTTAGTCTTTTTCATATGGATTCCTATAAAGAACTGTCAGGACGGTAGAAGGGAGCATACCTGCTAATACCATCCTGCCTTTTATTCTCTTAATAACAAATAATTAAGAGTGTTAATTATGTACCAGATTACAGTTCTATACCTACCTACACTTGACTTTTGCTATAGTCTGAATGTTTTTGTCTCCCTCAAATTTGTATTTTGAAATCCTAACTCTCAAAGTGATGGACTAAAGGAGAGGCTTTGGGGAGGTGATTAGGTTATGAGGGTAGATCCCTCATAGCTGGTTATTAATTCCCTTACAATGTAATTCCAGGGGGGATTCCTCATCCCTTCCTCCACATGAGTACAATAAAAAGATCGCTCTGTAGGAAGCAGGCTCTCACCAGATACTGATAATGCTTGAGCCTTCATCTTGGAATCCCAAGCCTCCTTCACTGTGATAAAGAAATTTCTGTTGTTTATAAGCTACCCAGTTGATGGTATTTTGATACAGCAGCTCCAGCAGCCTGACAACTTTCCAAATATGACTAAAGAAATCATTTCAACAAAATTTACAAAAGGTTGCAACACAAACTCTACAAAGTAGTTCCTAATTATTACCTAATAAATCTAAAATCTTGCACAACAGCCTCTTAAAGGTGGACCACCACTATCAACCATTCACCTGCATTTATGTGGTATAATTTAATGCCTTGATTCTCAGCCTGTGACCTTTTTCTCCCTCCTCACAGAATCACACCAATAAGTGACAAAGTGAGATATCCAGAGACCTCTCTACGATAGTCTTCACTCTTCTGTAAGCTTTACCTGAGAGTCATAAATCTCAACTGAAAAAGCCACCTGGTCCCATACACACATTTAAAAACTGCCATTCACCACTGTCCACAAACCAGAGCTTCAGACCTGAGTTTGCCAACAGCTCTAGGCTGGAGTCACCTATTATACAAAGCCAACTCAACTTCCTTACATCTGCGCATCATCAGTTTATTTGCTGACCTTTCGCCCTCAACATCCCCCAACATCTTTTAAGTAAATGCATTAGTCATTTTGTCAGGCGTAAAAACACATACACAGCACGTGCACAGGCTCTGATGTCCACAATACGTAAAAACTTGAAGGTTTAGAGATCGCTTAAATCCCTGGTGTTGCATAAAGGGCCTTGATAAAAACATAAATATCTGCAAAGCAGCCCTCCCATATTTGTTGCTTTGGGGACGCAGGGTTCCTAAGTTAGGAATGGGATGCCGGCAACACTCTGTCACCTCACACAACCCCTAAGCCAACCAAGCCAAGGGAGGCGGCTGGCAGGCCTGTAGTTCGGACAGGGGCCAGCTCCCGGAGTGACAGCGCCGGCCGGCGCTCCCAGACCCTCACCTCTCTTGTCCAGGAGCCACATGAAGGCGAAGCAGGGCAGGAAGCCAATGGGTCCCCAAAGCACCAGCAGAGCGATGTCCCAGCTGGAGAAACCGTAGGCCTGGCGCGCCGAGTTCTGGATGGGGCCCCAGGTGTTCCACACCAGGCCCTGCGCGAACGCCAGCAGCGAGAAGAGGAGCAGCACCAGCCAGCGGCGCCCGTACACCCGCCCGGGACCCGGGGCCGTCTCGGGCAGCGCCGCCGCCGCTTCCTGGCTTCTCCAGGCAGCCCCCGGCCCAGGGCCGAGCCCAGACCCCAGCAGCGGCTGCCGCTCCTCCTCGCTGCTCCAGCCCGAGCCCATGGCAACGCGCCGCCCGCGGGCCTCCAGCCCGGTGCTGCCCGCGTCGCCGCCAACTAGTCGCGCAGAAGCCGCCGGAGGAGTGCGAAGAGGAGGTTGCTCCGCTCGCCCTCAGTCTCCCGACCGCGCCCGCTGCGCCTGCGCGGCTCGAGCAGCTGGGGGAGGAGGCGGGGCAGGCTGCAAGGAGGCCGGGATCCGCCCTCCCCGCAGGGTACTGGGGTACACGCTGGTCAGGGTCGGCGAAGAGCCGGGGCCCCACAGGGAGGGTCGAGAGACGTCGAAATTTTCGCAGGGAGGAATGCATCAGAGGAACGCAGCATAGCTGGGAAGAAGGAAACGGCTAGGGAGGCTGTTAGGAGGTTGGGCAAGGACCCCGGGAATCGTTGGAGTTAAACCTTGAGCCCAGTAACTCGGTGACCCCTAGTCACTTAATCTAACGCTTGATTCTATTATAGGAGGAGATAAGGTAAGATTGAGGTGTTGTCGAGTCCTAGGAATTTCCTGTTTGATTTCTATGTTCAGTTAGTACTGCCCCGTTTAGTTAATTTTTTTGTGTTACATATCAAATGAGGTTGTAAACTGGCCAATTTCATCCATATATAAAAAAAGATACAATTTTTTAATCCATTTTGCCTGTCATTTAATAGGCGAGCAATAAAGATATGCCGATTAATGCTGAAAGATTTTTTGTCTCAAAGTGACCTAGATCCATCTCCGGTTATATTTTTGAACAAAGAGTAAACGAACAGAAAGGTGGAAGTTGTTGATCTATTTATCAGGCGGCTGTTTATTTTTGATATGCCAATCCAGAAGCCCTGACAGCTGTCCATCAGTGTTCTTAAAAACCTAAGTCCTGCAATCTGCCTTGTTTGGGTCGGGAAATGAGTCATAAGGAACGCAATTAAAGAGTACTTTGCCTGAGGGTCGTATTCCGGCAGCCACGTAAACCAGATGGAGTTCCATGGTTGCCAGAGGTCAAGACAGGTGGAAGAGAAGCGTGAGTTACCCTAGTGTTCGAGGCTGGTAAGTAAGTCAACGCAGAGACCCACTTCACCGCCCGGAGCCCCACAGGACAACAAACCACCCACTAAAACTCCAATCCTGTTGGGTGGATAAAAGCCAAGGCGGATGGTAAGGACCTAACTAGAAAACAAGGAGAGGCGGAAACGAAGCTAAGACTATAAAAAAAGCTCAGTTCTGTGGACCTTGAAAGGCTCCACAACCCACACCACGTGCTAGCATTTCAAATCCCCGGAATCAAAACAAAGGCACTGGCCCCGCCCAGCACCCGTCACGTGACCCCAAGTGCGCCAGCGCTTCCGGTGGAGATCGGCGGGAGCGGCGGGAACTTCTTCCTGTACCGCAGCTTCAGACCCCGGATCTGGCCTCTTCTCTGACCCTACTTCGGGCCCTCTCCAGTTTGGGTTCTGACACAGTCCGCCTTCTGGTAGCTATGGCAGCGGACTTAGAAGCGACCGCTCGTCCGACCTGTCCAACTGGAGCTGGACGGGAGGAAGGTACTTGGCGGGCTGAGGTCAGACCCAGAGTGCTAACCCGGTGCCAGCTGACTGTCATGGCACCTCTCGAGTGGCCGTTTTCCTTAATCCCATCCTACGTTTCCCTGGTTTTGCATTAGGCTATGAGAAAAATTACGTATTTTCTGATGAACGTGCTATTTCTGGCGTACGATCCTCGTATCCGTGTATTCTACCAGTGCTGTTTCACTCATAGCAGTGTTTTGAAAGTCAGTGGATTAAAGTTAAACTTGTGGAATTGGAACCAGCCCTTGAGGTGAATGGGAATAATTTGCAGACAGGATATATGAGCTCTAATTAGATTTCAGCGAACCCTGGTTTAGCAGGGTTTGGAAGCTCTTGAGCCTGAGATCCCTATTTTGGATACTGCCACGGCATCCGGAGACTTTTGAATGTTTCCTTGGAAAAAGGAACATTCAGTGCTTACATTGAGTAAAGGAGCCCAGAAAGGAAAAAGATTGACTTGATATGTGGTCATGTGAATTGAACCATCTATAGTACATACACCCACTGGGAGAAGGGACCCCAGTGGGGAAAACAAATTCTTGAAGGAAGAAATAATTTGAGATGGGCTGTTCTGGTTGGATGAGATAGTGACAAAATCAGGTAGTAGTGCTGGGGGCTCAGGAAGACAAGGAGCAGAAAAGTGCAGGATGCATTTGGTGATCACATAGTTGCCTAGGGGGGAGATACCCATACCAAGCAGAAAAGCAAATTATAACCTCCTACTAAATGACCCCTTTCTCCCAGGGAGACAGTTCTTGAGCTTCATGTGTATCTCCAATCTGTTGATCCTTCCACTTTCTGTCCACTGATTGCCTTTTTCCAGTTTCATATGCATGCCATAGTTTTTAGTTGTAAGCTCTACCTTGAAAATACATTATTCTCTTGTTCCTCTTTGCATTTTATTGAGAAAAAAACTCTTACTCCAGATGAACCCAACCTTTTGTCCTCTTAGACCCTGCATCTATAGCTAGAAAAATCCTGCACAAATTGATGGTATTATGAAATGAAAATTGCCAGACTTTTGAATATTCACTCAGTATGGGCCTGAAAACTTTCTGGTCTTTGTTTCTCTAGAAAGCCTACTTTCTAATGTTCTCCAATAACAATTCTCTCTATAACCTCTCTGCCTCTCTTACTTTTAGCAGATGACTTTGTAAAGTCAGTTCAATTCTACACCTGATCTCCTTTTTTCTCCTTCACTGTCAGACTCTAGTCCAAATCATCCACATTTCTCACCTTAACTACTATACCTTCCTGACTTGTATTTCTGTTCCCTTCAATCCCTTCTCCATTCTGCAGTAACAAGTGACTCTCCCCTATATAACATTCTTAAAGGAATTTTGTTGCTCTTAGAATAAAACCAAGAATTCCTAATCATGGCCTGTAAAAATCTTAGGTCTGAGCTCTGCTTATGTCTTTAGCGGCGTCTCTTGTCACTCACCTCCCTCCTATTTTTCATATAGCTGGTTTCTCAATCTTCCCAGACCTTACCGGACTTAACTATGTAAGATAGCCAGGGTTGTTCCCTCCCACCTCCAGCCCTAGATGATCTTAATATAGCATCTACTTCTGTCATTTACTTATTACAATCTATAGTTACCTGTTTATTACTTGTTTTTTCTATTAGATCCTAATCAGGGTACTACTTTGTGTCCAGCAGCAAGTACAATGTCACATACATAGTGGGCACTTAATACATACTGGTTGAATGCATGAAAAAGGGAGCTCCATGCCAAGTCCAGAGGCAAAAGGAGAAAGAGCATGTCATGATCCAGGAACTGAAAGAAGTTGGTGTGAGGAGTGGTGAGAAAAGAGGGATGCTGAAGGTCACTTTAATGCTCAGTTATGGAGCCGGATGTTAAAACAATGGGAAGCCGTAAAGAACTTTAGGCAGGGAAGTAACATGATCAGATTTACTAGAGGACAAGCTGCTTAATCCCTCTGAGCTTTAGTTTCCTCCTCTGTAAAATGCATGATTATTGTGAAAATTAAAGCTAATGTATGTAGATTGTCTAGCATAGAGTCTGGCAGCAATTACGTATTCAAGAGTGGTGACCATTTGCATTACTAATATTAATAGAAAGTTTCAGCCTTGATGACTGATTAATGTTGAAATAGAAAAAAAAAGAGAAATATTCTGTGAGAGAATACTTTACCTTAAATTAGATAAGGCTGATGTATACAAAGGTTAAGAAAAATACATATATGAAATAAATTCAAGTGAAAGGGTCAGTATGTTGAGTACAGTGTTGACTATCATGAAAGTCATTAAAAAGTTCATTTTTGAGCAAATTGCCACTCCATTATTTTAAAATATTTGGATGTACACTGCAAACAGGGGATTCTCTCATATGGTGAGCCAGAAGACAGTTTTTACCCTAAAATAGCTTATAAATATCATTTTCAGGAAAAAAAAAGCCATAAACAAAAAGAATTGTAGTGTTAGATATATCTGCAAGGTAGGATGCAATTAGTGGGGCATAGTACTTAATGTTATACATATTAAGTGCTCTGGAGGCTGAAAGAGAAAAGAACTAAATTGGATTGGTTTGTCTTTCCTAGAATAAGTTTTTGGAGATTTGATGAGGTGAGGCTAGAGAGAAGTAAGTGGAGAAAAGCCCTTGGCATGTTGTGGTGGAGAGTGGGCAGGAATGTGAGGAGACTGGTTCTACTAGAATGGGAGTGGTGACAGAGAATACATCCACTGAGTCCAGAGAAGAGCAGGCTAAAGACAGAAAAGTTGAAATGAAGAAGAGGAAAATCCTAGTATAGTGGTATCTAAGTTTGACCACTTATACCTTATACATGTAAGTGGAATCATACAGTATTTGTCTTTTTGTATCTGGCTTATTTCATGTAGCATAATATCTTCCAGGTTAATCATGTCACCAGCATGGGACCAGGTTTCCTTCCTCTTTAAGGCTGCATAATATTCCATCGTATGCTTAAACATTTTGCTTATCGATTCATCCATCAATGGATGTTTGTTTTGCTCCCACCACTTGGCTTTTATAATGATTCTGCTGTGAACTATTATATGGAAATATTTCTTCAAGACCCTACTGTTGGATATTTTTAGTGAACAGTAAGATGAAATAATCATTTATTTTGAATTATGGAAAATTTACTTAGTAAAGTTAGATGGAAAACTTTTAGTAGAAATTTTCAAGGTACTCTGGGAACATTGCAAAAACCTTTAGGAATGGTTGAGACACCACTCCTAAATAGATTTATTTTTCCTAGCTTTAGGTTTAAGACCAAGTATTACTTTTGAATTTGTAAATATTATTTATGAGCCATTTTTTTTTTTTTTGAGACAGAGACTCAAGCTATCCCCCTGGGTAGAGTGCTATGGCATCATAGCTCACAGCAACCTCCAACTCCTGGGCTCAAGCAAGTCTCCTGCCTCAGCCTCCCAAGTAGCTGGGACTACAGGCGCCCACCACAACGCCCAGCTATTTTTTTGGTTGCAGCTGTCATTGTTGTTTTTGGAGGACCTGGGCTGGATTCGAACCCACCACCTTAGGTGTATGTGGCTGGCGCCTTAGCCACTTGAGCCACAGGCGCAGAGCCGAGCCATTTTTTTAAGAAGACAAACTTTCTGGTTAATCTGGGCATGTTATAAGAGAATGGGAAGAAACTAAAAAGTTCATAACCTTTGGTCACTGTCCAGTATGTAACTGTCTTAGGTGCCCAACCTGAACCTTCTTGGGTGTTCACTGCCACACCAAGCAATGATATTGACAAGGTTACATCAGATAGCCACAACACTAACATTTGTGATTTCTTCAGTGGGAAAGGACCATACACTTAACATGTATGCATTCAGATATAAATGACCTCACCATGCCAAGACCCAGTTTTTAATTCATGATGTATCACTAAGGTGATTCTCTGTATTATAATTTGTAACTTGCTCTTATGTTACCGTCTGAAAGTTTTTTTAGTAGCTATAATTTTTCTGTTAAATTACATCTGACATGAGAGACAAAATTATTTCAATTTCAGATCTTCATTGTAGTCTATCAGTGTTTGGAGAGTATTTTGGAAGCTTGGTAATGTTCCTTATTTTTGTCTTAAATTCTAAATCTGAGATATAAATCCAGGCCAGGTGTTAATTGACTGAAGCAGATATCTAGCACATTTAGAGAAATTAGGTTTCAAATGATCTTGTACTTTCCATTAATTAAAAAAAACTGGAGAAAAAGGCAATTGGCTTTTCAGTGGTGCTTCACTATTTCCAAAGAATTCGTTGTCATTAAGGCTTTAATAAATTGACTGAGTAATATGCTGTTTTGAAGAGGCAAAAGATTATTGTGCAATACCCAGATCACTAATCTGTTTTTTCAGTAGTTTCTAAGTCATCTAGTTAGAAATTGTTACTTGCTGCAAGTTTAGACCTAAATATATTTATCCTTTAAAGGCCATTGATGTTTTTTCAGGATTTTTATAGCTCTTAGCATGCATCCCTGGGCTATTTAAGTAATACAATGTAGAATTGCTTTCTTCTTTAAAGGAAATTGTAACACTTAAATTTGTTAATTAAATGTACCAGTTCATTGTTGATTAAACTATTAGAAGCCAAATTAATTTTATGTCACAACCAGCTGATTGTTTTATTTCACTGATGGACCTGAAGTTCCATCCAAAATATGCTAATTTTCTATTAATGTTTAACATCCTATTACTCTGTTTTATTCACACTTTATTATAGCACTTTCATTCATTTAGCAAATGTTTTGGCATTTAGTATATACTAGTCAGTAGGCCAGGTGTTTTCTCAGCATATTTTAGTGTTGAAAGTCTCCTGTTAAATAATCTCTGGGATATCTGGGAATTTTAGATCATTAAACATTTTTTTAAATTTTACATTATGCCAGAGGAAAAAAGACGTACTTCTTTGAAGCTGTTTTGTCAAAACAGTTTTAATTTTTACTGTTGCCTGTGTGTGTTATTTGTGGAAGGCTAACCAGACATGTCTACCTAAATATGAGAATCAGAAATCAAAGCCACGTGATCTATTGGCTCTGATGTAAGACAAGCAGAACAAATAAGTCCCTACCCCCAAAGGACTGATGCTTCCATTTTCTCTGCTCTTTAAAGTTCTAGAAACAAAATGCTCACAAGTTGAATATTTTACCATCTTTTGAACTAATAAAAGTCTTTACTTTGAGAGTTTGTTTTTATGTAAAAGGATTATGGAGGTAGACATTTACTAGTGATATTGGGTCACACAAAAATTGTTATCTTTCCATTATTTTGGCCAATAGCCGGCCAAAAATTTTTGCAATTTCCTTGGCCTTTCTTTTGTCTCTCATTAAGTCTGCTTTCCAGGCAACATATAAGAGAGGAGGACAAGGGCAAAAAGGTTGACCCAGCGATTTCCAGATACAGCTCTGCTTTTACTGTCTGGGAATATAATTTTTCAGTCACTCCCCTTGCTCAAAGTTCTATTAGTAAGGAAGAAGAGAATGAGTATTGGGTAAGTAGATGTTAAAGAAAAAAAGTATCCAGAGATACTTGTTAAAGCACATTAAGGAAAACTTTATGCAGGACTATCACGATTGATATAAGGACTACTGCAATAAAATCTTACACATGGGGGAGTGAGATTGGGCTCAACTCCAATTGCAGCCTGGGGAATTGGGAATTTAGAGCCAAGGAGTAAGTAGTAGGGTGAGGGGGATTCTGGCAAAACCAGCCTAATAGGATTCTTGCTGAAGGCAGGCCAGGGTGATCAGACATCACTTGGAGTTGATAGATGATGTGGAATCTGGTTAGCTATCAGGAATACTCAATACCAGGTGTGGGGGTGGTTCTTACTAAAGTGATATAGCAGACATCTTGGCTGGGGACGGTGGCTCACTCCTGTAATCCTAGTACTCTGGGAGGCTGAGGCAGAAGGATTGACTGAGCTCAGGAGTTCAAGATCACCCTGAGCAAGAACTAGACCTCATTGCTACAAAAAAAAAATAGGAAAATTCCTAGATGTGGTGGCATGTGCCTGTAGTTCCAGCTACTCAGGAGGCTGAGGCAGGAGGATCACTTGAGCCCAGGAGTTTGAGGTTGGTAGGAGCTACGATGACACTATTGCACTCTCATCAGAGCAACAAAGGGAGACTTTGTCTCCTTCCTCCCCCTAAAAGAAAAGATTTAGCAGAGTTCTTTGCTAAAACTGGATTTTACAAGGGAGTGCACAGAGGGACCTAGCACAAGATCAAAAGCCTGACTAAAGTTTGTCTGAGGAAAGAATCTTTGTCTTGGGGAACTAACAGTCTCTACTCAGGAATAGCACCCACCTTCACATAGGCACACACTCCCTAAACCATTGCTTTCTCCCCAGAGCACACATGGATTATTGTCTGTGAAGTAAGCTTTCCTGAAAATATTTAACTTTTCAGATTATATTCCGTCTCCTGAGTTTTTAGCCCCATTTACACAGTTTTAATTCTTCAGGAATGGGATTGTGCAATGGAAAGAGCACTGGCCTTGCAATATATAGAGGACCTGATCTGACATCTGAGCTTCCATTTCTTTCTTTGGATAATGGAAATAGAATCTCTTTGCCCGTGTTTTGCAGGCTTCTTTTAGGATCAGACAGGCATTTTTAATGTTTATTCTGGGACACTAAAAAGTTAAGCATCAAACAAATACATGTTGTCATTATGATGTTTATGTTAAAAAAATCAAACTATTTATCTTTTTAACAGAATGAGCTGTTCGATTGCCTGACTTTTCTCTTATGGCAAATCACCAAGTCTGGAAACCTTAGTCTTCTGGCCACATCTCACTCTCACTCACCACCCCGGTTGTAATAGGCCAAGGGTTTCCAACCTGTGGCCCGCAGGCTGCATGCTGGTTTTGTAAGGACTTTTTTTGCTTACCTGTCTGTGGCATCAGTTAACAAGAAAAGCATGCATGGACCCTTTTTTGGTAATCAGCTTTCCTTAGTATTTGTGTATTTAATGTATGGCCCAAGACAACTCTTATTCTTCCAGTGTGCACAGAGAAAAAAATAAGTTGGGAACTCCTGTGATAGTCTGTGATATTTTTCTCTTAGTATTTCTCCATCTTTACCATCTCCACCTTCCTTCTTGCTGCCCCTTGTTCAGGGCCTCTCTTGGCTATTATTGTAGCTCTCTGAGTTGATCTCAGGCCCTCCTCTCCCATCCCATCCCATTCCATCCTACATCTTGACACGTTTCCACACAGACTTCATTCTTATTTTTAAGGATATAATGTACCATGAGATTGTTCTGTCACAATTTAGTAAATGTTTTTCTACCTTAGGGCATTAGGTTATTTATATTTTTAGTTGTTATAATGTGGTAGATAGTTTGTGTGTATGTGCATACTATATATAATATGGATATGTATATAGTTTATGATTATTTTGTTAGAGTAAATTCCTGCAACATGAGTTATTGGATTATAGGATGATTCTTTCAAACTTAATGTTTTATTTTCTTACTTGTTTGCTAAAGGATATTTCCAATTCATATTTATGAACAGCAGAATACTGCATATCATGAATGTACTGTAGTTGAGAAGGTCAAAATATACCATCCCCAAATTTGTTGTTTTGGCATACCGATTATTTTGAGGTAAAGGCTCTGAAAAACAGCAGATACAAGGAGATATTCTGACCTTCCTTTTTCTTCCCAAAAGCAGGAGATTAAACTTCTAGGAGAAAGTTGCCCTCTCTGTACCAGAAGAAATAGAAGAAATTCTTGTAACCAGAGAAGGGGAATCAAGGCTGAGAGAAATCTATACAGACAGACCTCGTTAAACTAACCTTCATCTTCCCTGGTCACTTTTCCACAGTTAACTGACCCAGTCCCTTTGTCTTTGCCATGTCTTCAAAGTTTTCTGCTCTTTGTCCAACCTAGTACATAAGTGTTAGGATCTAACTCCTCCTTTGAGTCTTCATTTTACTTGCAAGGGCTCCCACGTACTTGTGAAAATTAGTAAATTAAGTTTATATTAATTTCCCCCATTTAACCTGTCTTCTGTGAGTCCCAGCTGGAGACCCTAAGAGGGTAGAGAAGGAATTTTCCCTCCCCCACAATAGTGTAGCAAAACTTAAAAATATAGAGGGGAAAAAAAATAAAAAATAAACCATGCCAAGGAAAAAGAGAAAATTTTATTTTTGGTCACATAGTATTATCTTTTATGGGGTTCTTCATATAAGGTCACTTAAAGATAAAGTTGGGGCTTTTTCACATTGAGAACTAGGGGTGCCTTCTCTCTTCCTCACTCCATGTATTATATCCCAACTCTCCTGCATTTTCCCTCTAAGCATCCACATTGATCCTCTGACTTGGGAGTGATGACTGGGAATATAACAGGTTGTTCTCAGGTGTCAGCCACAGAGGGCTTAGAGCCCACACACTGAGGATTTAGGAAAGAATTCTAAGTTTTGTCTTCTCAGAGAGAGGATGCTAAAATGATTTACATTTTCATTTCATTTAAAAATAAGTCTTACATTTAGACAAGCACAAATTACTCAAATTCTTTGATGAGTCTATCCCCATTCTTTTTCCTTTTATCAGTTTAGAAGAAGGTTGAGTAATAGAGAAATTTGCATTATTTATAAGCTTTTTAAAATTTTTTGAAGTAGGTATAATTACATATAAAGTAACCAAAATAGAGGATTAGCTGCTTGTTCTTGAGAATCATAAATATATGTTTCTGGGGTCAGAGTATGGAGCATTTTTTAACTTTCCTCAAAAACTTAACCATCTTAAGATATCTTTAAAGAGAAACTTGTTATTTTATTTAAAAAATATTAATTTTATGTCTTATGCAGGATTAAAATTCTGTGATCCTGTGAAATTTATTTAAGTACTTAGTAAGTCACAGTGTTGGTTTGTTCAGGTCCTTTGTACTGTTCATGCGTGCACTTGAAATCAGGATTAATATTAATGGCCATCTCTCAGTGCACCTTTATCCTTTTAAAATAATCCTCCTCCCAATTGACTGCTGTATTAATCCGGTAGTCTCTCTAGCATAAATACATGATACTACATGTTGTCATTACAACAACTTAGTAACTCCAGCAACTTAATTCTAGAGTCATTCCCGTCAGCACTTCTTACATAGCCCACTATTTAGGAAATAATAATTTCCAAAAAATTGCATCCATTTAAATTTAAAGAAGCAGTTGGAAAGCCTGTTTCGTTTGTTTGTTTTTGAGACAGAGTCTCACTGTGTCACCCTGGGTAGAGTGCCTTGGCGTCACAGTTCACAGCAACTTCAAACTCCTGGGCTTAAGCAATTCTCTTGCCTCAGCCTCCCAAGTAGCTGGGACTACAGGTGCCCGCCACAGCACCCGGCTATATTTTTGTTGTAGTTGTCATTGTTCTTTGGGAGGCCAGAGCTGGGTTCTAACCCACCAGCTCTGGTGCCCTAGTGGCTGAGCTATAAGCGCTGAACCATGGAAAACCTTTTTTAGGATTAAAACTTCATTTTTGACATTGAAAATTATAAACATTTGCCAGCCTGGGCACGGTGGCTCACGCCTGTGATCCTAGCACTCTGAGAGACTGGAGCAGGAGGATCTCTTGAGCTCAGAAGTTTGACATCAGCCTGAGCAAGAGCAAGACCCCATATTTCTAAAATAGAAAAATTAGCCCAGCATTGTGGCAGGTGCCTGTAATCCCATCTATTCCAGAGACTGACGCAGGAGACTCACTTGAACCCAGGAGTTTGAGGTTTCTGTGAGCTGGCCATAGCGCTCTAGCCTGGGGCAACAGAGTGGGACTGTATCTTAACTATTATTTATTTATTTTTTTCAACTTTATCAAATTAATATGAGGGTGCAATATTTAAGTTACATTGTTATCACTTCCAGGGTAAAATTCCATTTGTAGAAGAGCCCCTCACCCTCACCCTGAGGGGGCGTGTTATACACCCTCACAATGTGCACATTAGGTGAGATCCTATCTCATGCCCTTCCCCCTTCGGCCATATGATCTTCCCACTCCTGCTTCCCTCCACCCCCAAACTGGACTATGATATACTAATAATAGTATTTTAATGTTCTTAGGAACATGTAATTGTTTATGTATTGATTTCATATTAGTATGGAGTACATTGGATATTTATTTTTCCATTCTTGCTATACTAAGAAGAATGCATTTCAACTCTATCCAGGTAAATGTAAAAGATGGAAAGTCTTTGTCTTTTTTAATGGCTGAATAATATTCCATGGTATACACATACCACAGTTTGTTGATCCATTCATGGGTTGATGGGCACTTAGATTGCTTTATGACTTGGGAATTATGAATTGAGCCCTAATAAACATTCTAGTGTAAATGTCTTTGTGGTAAAATGATTTTTGCTTTTCTGGGTAGATACCTAATAATGGGATTGCAGGGCCAAATTTAATATGTGAATTATGATCTTTTCAGGCCAAATATTTATGTAAACAGTAGTAAATGAAGTGTAAATGCAGTGGAATTACACAGAAAGGTTTGCCATGATAGAAACAAGATTAGCTATTTTTTCTTCATAGTTTTCTATCTGTTGCTCTATTCATTTCTCTTTCTAGGTGAACATGTCAAACCTTTTACGCCAGAGAAAGCAAAAGAAATTATAATGTCTTTACAACAACCTGCAGTCTTCTGTAACATGGTTTGTGATTGGCCATCACGGCACTGGAATGCTACACACCTTTCTAAGGTCCTTCGTGGCAAGCAGATGCGATTCAGGATGGGAATGAAAAGCATAAGCACAGGTAGCACTATAAGCAATCCTGATGATAATGCCTCTTAGTAGCATTACCACATTCTCAGCAGTGGTTTCCTTATTTTTAGAGAATCCTTTCTAATCTTCTTTTTCGGTCGTTTACTGTGCAAATGGGAAAATTTTATTGGATGTTTGGAAGAATAGTTCACCCTAGGTTTTATTTGTTTTTTGAAGACTAGACAGCCTTTAACACCATATGAAATATATTTGTTCATGTATCATACGTGTACATTGCTAGACATTATCCTGTTTTATTGAATGTGGTAGACACTTAATAAATAGTTATTAGCATGCAATTATTTATGTTTCCATGTGACTAAAAAAGACAAACGCCAATCTAGTAGTCTTGCCCATGTTTTACTTATGTACAGTGTATCTGGCTTCAGCCCTATCTATAGTTGCAAAATTACTTGGTTACAATTTTATCCCCTACTTCATTGGCTATCTGATGTGTATTCCATTGTACAAACATGAGACATATGTAAAGCTTGGTTTTTTTATTCTCTTAGGCAAATAGATTTTGCTTGCTTCCTCTTTTTCTATGAAGACATCTAAAATTTTCATTTTTCCCCTATTGTCAAATAAAGTGATTACCATTAATTCTAAAATTGAATTAATATAAAGGAAAGAAACATTGCTATTTCTAATTCAAAGAAGTTTATAACTGCTGTCTGGTATTTAACATGTGTTTCAATAGGGGTACATTTGGTAGTCCAGAAATTCATAGTGTTTTAAGCATTGTGGTGAAATGGCTTATGAATTTCTATTAATAGCTTGGGGGAACTAGAAAATTCCCCAGCATCCCTTCTAGCTGTTCTAAGCTTCTTTCTCTCATTTTGACCTGGTAGTGTAGCTCATGTAATTATTTTGCTTTTGATGTCTAGAATCCCCATGTACTCCTGTGACAGATATATGAGAAATGGAAATATATCTCCGCATAGAAACTTGTACATGAATCTTCATAGTAGCATTATTTGTAATAGCCAAAAATAGACAATTCAAGTGCCCATCAACTGATGAGTAGATAGACAAAATGTACGTATTCATACAATAGAATATTATTTGGCAATAAAAAGAAGTGAAGCACTGATACATACTACAACAACAGTATACCTGGAATTTTCCCAGAAATGGATCCTTTAATATACACACACACATACACTTATGCGCCATCTCTGGAGTCAGCCTGCATTGGTTCAAATTTATGCTATTTGACCCGGGGCAAGCCAATAAACTTTTCTGTATGTTAGAAATATTTTTAAGATTAAATGCCTTTGTATGCATAAAGCATTTATAATAGTGCCTAGCAAATAGTAAGTACTTAACAAATATTTTTATTCATTTAATTTTTTTGTCAAGACAGAGTTCTATCCTATTCCCTGAGCAGAATGCAATGGCATCGTAGCTCACTGCAACCTCAGACTTGGGCTGTGGGCATCCTGCTGCCTCAGCTTCCGAAGCCACTGGCATTGCAGGCACTTGCCATGGTGCCTGGGTTGGTTTTTTCATTTTTTTCATGAGTCAGGGTCTCACTCTCACTCAGATGAGCCTCAAATTCCTGAGCTCAAGCAATCCTCCCACCTCAGCTTCCCACAGTATTGGGATTACAGGCACGCCCAGCAACAAATATTATTTTTAAATAGAAATAATTTAAAAATAAAAAGTATGATGTCTTCATGTAAAGAAAATTGAAAAAATAGAAAGGCCCTCTCCAAATTAAAAAAATACTATCCTACTACCCAGAGATAATCACTAGTTATACTTTGATATATGTCCATGCAAGCCTTTTTATATTTTAAAAATAAAGTTGTATTTTCAGAGCCCGCTTGTTTTTACTTAACACATCCTGAGCAGCTTCTCTTGACATTAAATGTGACTTTTATTTAAGTGGCTACCTAATATTTCATTATTTGGTAGTATCATAATTTATTTTAAAATTTACCTATTTTGATTATTTAGATTGCTTAGAAGTTTTAAATTACAAATAACACTAGTGAACATCCTTGCAAACAAGTTTTGTTCAAGTTTCTAAATTACTTCCCTAGGATAGAATCCTAGAAGGAGACTTACTGGGTCAAAGAGTATGAACATTATCATCAGTGGCAGCACTATCTGTAAAGTTCCTTGCTCCAGAAACCGCTGAGTCATTCTGATTGTCTGTTTTGTGTGGTGTCTTGTGACTTAAATTCTAAAGATCTAGCATCTACCTGCTTCTTTCTGTCCTCACAGCTATCCTGTACTTGTTGGCACTGCCCTGCTCTCTCTCACCTTCACAGTTGGAATAGCTTCATCTCTTGTCTCTCTAAACCCCTTGCCCTCCCTTCCCATGCCATTCCTCATACTGAAACCAGAGACAGTTTTTAAAAAAAATAAATCTAATCTTATTTCTCTGCTTAAAACCATTAAATGGAGGGCAGTGCCTGTGACTCAGTGAGTAGGGTGCCGGCCCCATATTCTGAGGGTAGTGGGTTTGAACCCAACCCCAGCCAAACTGCAACAAAAAAATAGCCAGGCATTGTGTTGGGTGCCTGTAGTCTCAGCTACTTGGGAGGCTGAGGCAAGAGAATGCCTAAGCCCAAGAACTAGAGGTTGCTGTGAACTGTGACGCTTATAGCACTTTACCGAGGATGAATAAAAAAAAAAAAAAACAAACCCAAAAAACCATTAAATGGCTTCCCATTATCCATAAGCTAAAGACTAGAGTTTTTTTTGGCCAAGACTGGGTTTGAACCCACCACCCTTGGCGTATGGGGCCGGCACCCTATTCCTTGAGCCACAGGTGCCGCCCTAGCCTAGAGTTTTTGTTATAGTTTGGAAGGCCCAGCTTAAACCCTGACCTCAGATCAAATAAGCATTGTTTTCAGTTTCTATATTTCTTTTTCTTTCTTTTTTTTTTTTTTTCTTTGAGACAGTCTTACTATGTCACCCTCGGTAGAGTGCTGTGGCATCACAGCTCAAAGCAACCTCAAACTCGGGCTTAAGTGATTCTCTTGCCTCAGCCTCCCAAGAAGCTGGGACTATAGGCGCCTGCCACAAAGCCCAGCTATTTTTTGGTTGGAGTTGTCATTTTTTTTTTTTTTTTTGCAGTTTTTGGTCAGGGCTGGGTTTGAACCCGCCACCTCTGGCATATGGGGCCGGTGCCCTACTCCTTTGAGCCACAAGCACCGCCCGGAGTTGTCATTGTTCTTTAGCAGATCCTGGCAGGGCTTGAACCCTCCAGCGTCCAAGTATGTGGCTGGCTCCCTATTCACTGAGCTAGGGGCACGGAGCCCGGTTTCTTTATTTTTAGGGATTTGCTTCTTCCCACTTCATGGCTTTTGCATATATAGTTCCCTGTGTCTGTCCATTCTTCTTCCTTTTCCCCTGTGACCCATTTCCCCTGCTCCCAGAGCTCTACCTAGTTAATTCCTCTTTTTGCTTTCACATCTAGCTTAGATGTCCTTTTTTTCCTGACCACATCCATCCTCCCCCACTCCCCAAATCTGGTGTGACTATTAAGTTACCTCAGAATGCCTTGTTTAGTAACACTTAGCACAGTTTTAATCACGTGTTTAGTTCTGATAAGTAATTACCTGTTTAGAGTTCTCTAAAGGTCGCCCTTTCCCTAAAGGGCTATGTTTCATCATGTGCTGAACCTAATTGACAGTCAGATATTTGTGGAGTGAAAGAATGAAAGATTTTGATATATAAGGCCAACCACTTTGCAAAAAGGTGGTTTCCATTTACACTCATTTCAAAACATATGACTGAGGGGGTCTGTTTTGCCACTACTTGACCTAAACTGAGATTAATTTAAAAAAAAAAAATCTTACTGATAGGTGATAGATGATATTTCATTATTTGGTACCATTTCTTTGATTGCTTGTGATATTGAGCATATATGTATGTTCAAGTCTCTAAGTTTTTTTTTTCTAATAATTGTTCTTTGAACTTTTTTATTGGGGATTTCGAATTTTTTAATTTTTTAAAAATAAAATCTTTATATACTAAGATTATTGTGGTATTACTAATGTTTCCTGATTTATTGTATGCCTTTTGATTTTGCTTTATATTTTTTACATTTTATATAATCAAATCAAATAATGCTTTATTAATATTTCATTCTCATTTCTTTATTTTTATTTATTTTGTGAGACAGAGTCTTAGGCTATCGCCCTGGGTAAGAGTGCCTTGGTGTCACAGCTCACAGCAACCTCCAACTCTTGGGCTTAAGCAATTCTTATGCCTCAGCTTTGCAAGTAGCTAGGACTACAGGTGCCCACAGTAACGCTTGGCTATTTTTTTGGTGGTTGTTGTAGTTGTCATTGGTTTAGCTGGCCTGGGCGCCAACATTGGTTATGTGGTTAGTGCCCTTCCCACTGAGCTACAGGAGCTGCCCCTCTCATTTCTTTGGAAATTCCTTCTCTATTCTGAACATAGACAAATATTCCAGTGTTTTCTTCTAATAGGATAATGGTTTCCTTTTTATATTTTACTCTATCCATTTCATATTCATTTTCATTTGCATATTTGGTATTCCCTGGATATTTTTTACAAATTGCTCAGTTGGGAAATTTTATTTTACTGTATGTTCCTTTTTTACTTTACTGGCTTTATTATATGCTATCTTCTTGGATATTCCAGTATCAGTTTGTGGGCCACATTTTAAGCTATCAGTTTTAGGACCAGTAAAGCAATTTTAAAATGCTATTTTATAGTAGAAACCATCCAAGACCATTTTCCTTGCTAGTTCTGCTCTAATAGGGGACTTCTAGAAGAAGCCAGTGAGCTGGAACTTCCAATGTAATCACTGATCTAATTTTTTTTATTTTTTGAGACATGGTCTCGCTTTTGTTGCCTTCAGTAGAGTGAGTGCCATGGCATTGCGGCTCACAGCAGCCTCAAACTCTTGAACTCAGGCTATCCTCTTGCCTCAGCCTCCCGAGTAAGTGGGACTATAGGCACCCACCATAAAACCTAGCTATTTTTAGAGGTGTGGTCTCTCTTGCTCAGGCTGGCTTAACCTGTGAGCTCAGACAGTACCCCTGCCTTGGCCTCCCAGAGCACTAGGATTACAGGCATGAGTCACTGTGCTGACCCCACCAAAAAAAAAACCAAAAAAAAAACATAAAAAATAAAATAAAATAAAATAAAATAAAATAAAATAAAATAAAATAAAATAAAATAAAATGCTATTTTAGCACTGGTATATATTTTAATATTTGAAAGTACAATTTATCCTGTCTAATTACTCTTCTCTTTCTTATATATTACTGAATTTTATTCTCCTAAGTGAAGTTTATAGTTATACAAAGCTCTAACTTTAAAGAAATCCTATTTGGATTTCAAATGACAATTCGTTAAGCTCTATAAATTAATTTGGAAAAAAACTTGCATTGTTATAATACTGTATCTTTCTACACAGGAATATGTTATAATTATTTATCAAGTCTATTTGTCTCTCAGTAAAAATATTTCTAGTTTTTGTATAGGTCTACAAGTTTTTTAAACTATCATAAATTTGTTATAACTCATCTGAAAGTAATTTTTTGTTTATTATATTTTTCTAACTTAACGATCGGTACATAGATAAAAGCCATTTATTTCTGAGTGTTTATTTTGTATTCAGCTACTTATTAGTCTAGGTAGGTTTTTGTTCATGTGAGTTTTCTAAGTAGACAGGTATAAGATCTTAAAAGTAATAACTTTGTTTCCTCTCTGTTGAATTTATTTCTGTTTCAGGTCTTGGTTACAATTTTTTTGGAATGCTTAAATTAGTATTGTTAATAGTTGACATTTTTGAAGATGATGTGTTCCTTAGTTTATTTTAGGAAGCAGATCTTGAATATCACATAGCTCTTTGAAAACATTATGGATCAAATTTATTTTCCAAGATATATAAGCAGTGACAGTAATTTGGCAAACAGTTGTAGAAATAACCATAAACATAAACATCTGTAAGTGGGAGATAGAATGATGAATGAAAGTGCTAGTCAGAGTGCCCATGAATTTTTTCTTGGTTGTAAAATGATAAAAGTCTAACAAAAAGAAGAAATATTTGTTACTTGCCATTAAAAAAAAATTTAGGACCCTTTTTTATGAGAATTAACAACAAACTCAATTTACCTACTATGACAAATCCTGTGCTCAGTTGAGCTGCTTCTTACCTAACACTTATGGTAAGTGGGATGAAAATTATAGCTGTCTGGGCTACTTCAACAATAAATGAAAGAACAAGATTGATAAAATGAGGAAGGAATAATTCCTTTGCATAAGACAAGCTAAGAAAAACAACTGTATTACCCAGAAAAATTATCATTATAACAAAATCAATACAGTACCTCTACTGTGTGGAAAGAGTGAAGAGTCCATTTTAAAATCATATAAATGAGAAGGTCTGTTATTTCCATTCATTCTTTTCTTTGCAATTTTCCCCAGAAAGTAGCAATCTCATACATAATTTTTACATTTGGAGATTTTCATTTTTTAATGTGCAGAACTTGCTGTGACAGAAAGTGAAGTCCTCTAATGAGGCCAGTCCTCTAATGGGGGCTGCAAGCTGACTTGTCTATGATACTGGCTCTAACTAAAAAGCTCTGCTTGGTTAAGGTGACCAGATTTTAACATGGGTAAAGTGGGACACCATGTGGGGGGACGGGGCCTGACAACAATGCAAACTTTGATAAGCAGTTCTCAATAATCAGTTCTCAAAAATTATTTGTTACTATTAAAGTTTAACATTATAAAATTAACGAAAATAATATAAAACACACATCCTGGTGAAATAGCCACATGGCATCCTTCCTGTTCTCCTGTGTTCCCTAGCTTGTCATGCATTCTTTCCAAAAATCGGGGCTTTTTTAAAACAACGCAGGACACAGGACAAATTGTTAAAAATCGGGACTGTCCCTCCAAAAGCGGACGTCTGGTCACCTTGCTCTAGAGAGGGGGGGCTACTTGTTTCTTCCAGACAGTTTGCCTCCTTCTGAGCTAATTGTCCTTGTCTAGAAGCAAGGGAGGGAGCCAGTCTCCTTCTGATACCTTGCCCAGGAGGGGAGTAGGGAGTTTACATTAGCCTTTTCATTTCCAAATGAAGTTACATTAACCTTTTCATTCCCAAATGGAGTTACCTTAACCTTTTCAGCAGCGAAAACCATATATTCCCTTCCCATTCTCCTGCTGTTCCCTAGCTTGTCATGCATTCTTTCCAAAAATCGGGACTTTTTTAAAAGGCTGCAGGACACGGGACAAATTGTTCAAAAGCGGGATGTCTGGTCACCTTATGCTTGGTCCACCCCAGCGGCAAGTAGCTCTATTGAAGCTGTTAGTGTTCACTTGGGTCAGTTGCTCTAAATTCTAGGACGTAAAACTTAGACAGTATAATGTCTTTAGGTTGACATGGAATTTACTTAAAATGATTTAGAAATGACTCCTATTTCCTAGGATTATGAGGCTTTCTTGCCTCCAATGTGCACTTTTATTTTGGTCAAAAAAAATTTTTTTTAAACTTTAATACTTTATCGATGTAGCTTTACACAGGAGGATTAATAACAGTATGACAGCTTACCAATAATAATATGACTAATGGAGAGAAATTCTGCCTTGAGGTTTATGCAAGGATCACTCACGCTTATTCTTATGGTTTAAAAGGTCATTACCTATCAATTCAATTATCATTTTGTCACAATGATATGAACATATGTATGTTAATAATATTATTTATCAATTCTTTTTTTTTTTAAATTTATTATTTTTTAAAATATTTTAAATTTTTTTAAAATTTATTATTGGGGATTCATTGAGGGTACAAGAAACCAGGTTTCACTGATTGCATGTTAGGTAAAGTCCCTCTTACAATTGTGTCTTGCCCCTCAAAGGTGTGGCACACACCAAAACCCCACCCTCCTCCCTCCTTCCTTCTCTCTGCTTTTCCCTTCCCCACTCCTCCCTCCTTCCTCTCTCTGCTCTCCCTATCCCCTACCCCCACTGTGTCATTAATTGTCTTCATATCAAAATTGAGTACATAGGATTCATGATTCTCTATTCTAGTGATGCTTTACTAAGAATAATGGGTTCCACTTCCATCCATGTTAATACAAAGGCTGTAAAGTCTCCATTTTTTTTAATGGCTGAATAGTATTCCATGGTATACATATACCATAGCTTGTTAATCCATTCCTGGGTTGGTGGGCATTTAGGCTGTTTCCACATTTTGGCAATTGTAAATTGAGCTGCAATAAACAGTCTAGTGCAAGTGTCTGTGTGATAAAATGGTTTTTTCCTTCTGGGTAGATGCCCAGTAATGGGATTGCAGGATCGAATGGGAGGTCTAACGTTCCCTTCTCTCCACATCCACTCCAGCATCTACAGTTTTGAGATTTTGTGATGTGGACCATTCTCACTGGGGGTTAGATGGTATCTCAGGGTGGTTTTGATTTGCATTTCTCTAATAATTAGGGATGATGAGCATTTTTTCATATGTTCATTAGCCATTGTCTGTCTTCTTTAGAGAAGGTTCTATATTCATGTCTCTTGCCCATTGATAAATAGGATTGTTGGCTTTTTTCATGTGTATTAATTTGAGTTCTCTATAGATCCTAGTTACCAAGCCTCTGTCTGATTTAAAATATGCAAATATCCTTTTCCATCGTGTAGGTTGTCTATTTGCTTTGGTTGTTGTCTCCTTAGCTGTATGGAACCTTTTCAGTTTAATTAAATCCCATTTGTTTATTTTTGTTGTTGTTGCAGTTGCCACTGCAGTCTTCTTCATGAAGTTTTTCCCCAGGCTGATATCTTCCAGTGTTTTTCCTATGCTTTCTTTGAGGATTTTTATTGTTTCATGCCTTAAATTTAAGTTCTTTATCCATCTTGAATCAATTTTTGTGAGTGGGGAAAGGTGTAGGCCCAGTTTCAGTCTTTTACATGTGGATATCCAGTTCTCCCAGCACCATTTATTGAATAGGTAGTCTTTTCCCCAGGGTATGTTCTTGTTTGGTTTATCGAAGATGAGGTGGTTGTAAGATGTTAGTTTCATTTCCTGGTTTTCTGTTCATTTCCAAATATCTATGTCTCTATTTTTGTGCCAGTACCACACTGTCTTGACCACTGTGGCTTTGTAGTACAGCCTAAAATCTAGTATGGTGATGCTCCCAGCTTTGTTTTTATTACTAAGAATTGCCTTAGCTATACGGGGCTTTTTTTTGGTTCCATACAAAACACAGAATCATTTTTTCCAAATCTTGAAAGTACGATGTTGGTATTTTAATAGGATGGCATTGAATAGGTAGATTGCTTTGGGAAGTATAAACATTTTAACAATGTTGATTCTTCCCAGCCATGAACATGGTAAGTTCTTCCATTTGTTAATCTTCTCTGCTATTTCCTTTCTTAGGATTTCATAATTTTCTATATAGAGGTCCTTCACCTCCTTTGTTAGGTATATTCCTAGGTATTTCATTTTCCTTGAAGCTATGGTGAAGGGAGTTGTAGCCTTAATTAGCCTCTCATCTTGGCTGTTATTGGAGTATACAAAGGCTACTACTGACTTGTGAACATTGATTTTATATCCTGAGGTATTACTGAATTTTTTGATGACTTCCAGGAGTCTCGTGGTTGAATCTTTGGTGTTCTCTAAGTATAAGATCATATCGTCAGCAAAGAGGGAGAGTTTGACCTCCTCTGCTCCCATTTGGATGCCCTTTATTTCCCTGTTTTGCCTAATTGTATTGGCTCGAACTTCCAGCATTATGTTGAATAGTAATGGTGACAGAGGACAACCTTGTCTGGTCCAGTTTGGAGAGGAAAAGCTTTCAGTTTTACTCCATTCAGTAAAATATTAGCTGTGGGTTTGTCATACATGTCATACATAGCTTCGATCAGTTTCAGAAATGTGCCATGTATGCCTATACTCTTCAGTGTTCTAATTAGAAAAGCATGCTGGATTTTATCGAATGCTTTTTCTGCATCTATTGAGAGAATCATGCCATCTTTGGTTTTACTTCTGTTGATACAATGAAAAACGTTTATAGACTTGTGTATATTAAACCAGCCTTGCATCCTTGGGATGAAACCTACTTAATCATGATGTATGATTTTTTGATGATAAGCTGTAATCTTTTGGCTAGTATTTTGTTGAGAATTTTTGCATCTATATTCATTAGTGAAATTGGTCTGAAATTCTCCTTTTTAGTTGAGTCTTTTCCTGGTTTTGGTATCAGGTTTTTTGGTCAAAATTTTAGCAATATTAAGAGATCATAGGCTGGGTGAGGTGGCTCTCAACCATAATTCTAGCACTTTGGGAGGCCAAGGCTAGAGGATTGCATCAGGCTAGCCTACGCAAGAACCAGACCCCATGTCTACCAGAAAAGAAAAAGAGAAAAATTAGCCCTGCCTGGTGCATATGGAAGACTGAGGCAGGAGGATCAATGGAGCTCATGAGTTAGAAGTTGCAGTGAATTATGATGACACCACTGTACTCTAGCCTGGGCTACAGAATGAGACCCTGTCTCCATAAAAAAAAGATAGATAGATAGATAGATAGATAGATAGATAGATAGATGGTTTACTACATGTTAGTCACTAAGTTCTTCACAAAATTATTGCAGTTTAAATAGTTCTTAATATGTAGATTTTTATCTTTTAAATAAATGTGTCCTAGTAAAGTTCTGGTTCTCAAAGCCACGTGACAAGTTGATAAAGTAGATGAATTAGGAGGGTTCTTTGACACACACTCTGCCTCTATTACCTCTCTGACATTCTGTGATTTAGCAAAAAGAAGGGAAATGGAAAAAACATGATGGGATAATCCGAAGCAGTTTAGGCAAAAAAGGAGGGAAAATAAAACAACTATTGAAAGAAGAATCTGGAATGCCCTTTTCTTCCTGTTACTGATTCAGCTTACTTTTTTTGTTGTTACAGTTTTTGGCTGGGGCTGGGTTTGAACCCACCACCTCTGGCATATGGGGCTGGTGCCCTATTCCTCGAGCCACAGGTGCTGCCCTGATTCAGCTAACTTTTAAAGGGGTTCAAGTTGGTATATGAATGACTAAGAAGAGATACTAATACTGCCTGACATTTACTGAGCATCAGCAATGTGTCAAGCCATGTGGTAGCTCATCTACATCCCCTCTTGGAAGGATTTCTTACTTTGTAGAAGGAATCATAGTTGTTTTTTTTTGTTGTTTGTTTGTTTTTTGGGACAGTCTCACTATGTCACCCTGGGTAGAATGCCATGGAGTCACAGCTCACACCAACCTCAAACTCCTGGGCTTAAGTGATTCCCTGGGATCCTCAGCCTCCCAAGTATCTGGGACCACAGGTGCCCGCTGCAACGCCCGGCTATTTTTTTTATTGTAGTTGTCGTTGTTTTAGCTGGGCTGGGCTGGGCTGGGTTTGAACCTGCCAGCCCTGGTGTATGTGGCTGAGGCTGTAACCACTGTGCTATAGGCACCGAGCCATAATCAGTTCTTAAATATTAACTTCTCTATGTTCATTTAAAATATTCTGCCAGTTGCAAAAAAAGGTTAATTTCAGCACTGTTTTAGAAAAATAGTTTTTATGTCAATCCAAGACTTGAGTCTTGACTCATTGGAGTCATGCCCATAGTAACAAACCTCTATGGACAGATGATAGACCTTTTCTCGAAGGTTTCCTGATCAGCCATGATTTCTTTTTTTTTTTTTTTTGAGACGGAGCCTCAAGCTATCACCCTGGGTAGAGTGCCATGGTATCACAGCTCATAGCAACCTCCAACTTGGGCTCAAGCGAGTCTCCTGCCTCTGCCTCCCAAGTAGCTGGGACCACAGGCGCCAAGCCTCAGCCATGATTTCTGATGGCCTTTTCCTTTTCCTGATGTCTATGGCACAGAATTTTATTTTATGTTACTATTTTTTTTTTACATATACATGTGTTTATTTGGTTTCCACTTTTTGCCTTCACAAAATTAAAAAGGCTTAAAATTTAATAACAATAACAATGTTTAAGATAAGGACTAGAAACAAAAAACCTTGTAAAGAACGAACGAAGATAAATACATTCAGAAAAGAAATCAGACAATTGCTGGAATGAAATATTGAGCAATAATGATACTAATAATGATGCAAAAAAAAAGTAACAGAATTTTACATTTAATTACATGGTGCCTCAGATTCTCTTATGCTAGTTACAGCTTTGTCTTTGTCTAAGTATACTCTTAAATTCAAGAGTACTATCTATTTCTTTTACATTCCCACAGTCCTGAGTGCAGCGGTAATTACAAATTATGTGCTTAATAAATGATTCTGAAATAAATGAGTTAATGAATAAATGAATAGACTTTAAATTGCCATTGTTGTTCACTTAGTGATCTGGGAAGCCGTGATAAATGCGCAATTATTCCAGAAAATTTTTAGGAGCACTTTTTTTGTCATTGGTTTTAGAATTTAATTTCAAGCAGTGGTTCTCAAACTTTTAGATTTTAGGATCCCTAAATACTTAAAAAATATTGAGTATCCAAATGTGTTTTTGCTGATGTGGGTTATAGAAACTAAAATGGAAGCATTTTAAAGCATAAGAAGCTAAGCACTTATTCCACTGGTTGTCAGAGCAATGACTTCAATACACGTCATGTAGCCTTTGGAAAGCTCTACACTGTACTCGTGGGAGAGTGAGAGTGAAAAGGCAAACAGTGTCTTAGTATTATTATAAAAATAGATTTGACCTCACAGAGCCCCCCTTCCAAGAAGTTCTGGAGAATTGATAATCTAAAATATTACACTGGTTTATTAATTCAGTCTATCATAGAAGATAGTTTTCTTAAGGTTAAACCCATGTTTTATACAAAGGGTGTCCAACCTTTTGACTTTTCTGGGCTGCATTGGAAAAAGAAGAGTTGTCTTCAGCCACACATTAAATACATAAACACTAATGAAAGCTGATAAGCAAATAAAAAGGCCTATGCATATATTCATGGTTACGGCCACCACAAATATGCAAAGAAGTTCTCACATAGTCCTAATCCTAATTATTCAGTGACCTGTTCAAAGATTTTTTTAAAAGCATCTAGCAGGTCCCAAGTTTGCAACGCTAATATAGAAAATGTACCTATCTAAGTAATAGAACATCTTTGGGGTTTTTGAAATTTTTTATTATAAAAGTAACAGAAAAGTAAACAACATAATACTAGTGGGATATTTGACATGGTATTTGACAAACTAATGCCTCAATATCTGGTTTGGTGGAAGTAGTTGCACTTCTCAGTGTGTTCTCAAAGTGCTCATCAGATATTTTGCTTCTAATTTTACTTATAATATGCTTCATTCGTGAAAGTAGTTGGTTGAAAATGTAGGTGCAGCCAAAAAGCAATGACATGAATAAGGCATGATTGTGAAGTGAGAGATATTTGTCTTTGGAAAGATAGGATCTATAAAAGTCCAGTAAAGAGACAGGATCAAATTTTTCTTTTTAACTTGAGTGATGGATGATAACTCTATGTATTCCATTTGAAAATTGGCAGGTAACATATGTTGATCAACACATGTCATATAGCCTCGGGAAAACTCTACACTGTACTCAAGTCACAAAAAGGTCCAAATACTGCTTATGTCTTGGAAATTTTTAAATCTGTTTTCAGATTCTCATATCAAATCAAAAAGCAAGGCTGTGTATTTTTTTCTGTTCTCAGGACTGTGTTTATTAGCTGATGTGTTGAATTGCATAAAATTGTTTGCCTTAATTTGAACTGGCCATAATTTCAGTTTCATTTGGAATGCCATTAAGGTTTAAAACATTGTATTGATGAGTTGGTTTTCACCTTGAAAACACTTGTTTAACTCATTTAAATGAGCAGTTAAATCTGCTAAAAATACTAAACCTGTAAGCCAGTTTTTGTCATCAAGTTCTGCCACAAATTTTGTTTTTGATACCATGAACAACTTGATAATATTTAGCAAATCATAATCTTTTCAACACTTGGCCTGGACTTAGCCAGCTTACTTCTGGAAAGTAAATGATGTAACTATAGTCATTATTGCTGTTTTTACTGGAATTGGTGATGGTTCAATCCCTTGGCGCTTAGGAAATTCACAGTCTTAATGACGATTTGTATGACATTATCCATTTTTAAAGCTTTTGTGCATAAATTTTCTTGATGTACTATGCAACAATCCTTCATCAAATGTGAGTTTGGGGCAACAATTGCATTGTTTTCTAGTAATTTTACAAATCCTTCTCTTTTACTTACCATTGCTAGGGCACCGTCAGTAACTATACCAGATATGGTGACAATGGAAAAAAATTGCTTTAACATATTTTTCATACCATCGTATAAATCTCTTGATTTAGTCGTATCTTTCAATGGAGCTAAAAAAGCCATTTATTCAGTGACATTATGTTTGTCATCAATACCTCTAATAACAATGACATGTTGAGCCATGTTTGTAGCAGCCGCCCTGTCATCTATCACCAAAAAATAAAATGTAAAATTAGCAGCTTTACTCTGAACTTCTTTTGATAGATTTTTCCAATTTTTTCAGTTCACCTGGCTGTAGTCTGGTGAGATAAACTGATTTTAGAAATATCCCCCTTTTTTCCAGGGCAAATTATACCTTCTGTGCTTTCCATACATTGCCTAATAAACTCACCATCAGTAAATGATTTAGATTTTTTTGTTAATAACTATGCCACCACATAATTAGCTTTTATAATGGAATCCAGCTGAGTTATAACTTTAAAAAAAAATTTGTTGAGAAGATAAACTTTTTCAATTTCACTATTTTGTCCTATGACACAGTCCTTCATATGCATTGAATTTGGCAGCATGTTTTTGCATAAAATGCCTTTTCAAATTATAGTCTTTGAAAACTTGCACAAATTTCCTACAAATTAAGCAGAGAGCCTTGCCATTTGCTTCCACAAAAAAGTGGTCAGTCATCTGTCCACTTTTCTTTGACTAATATTCCTTTGTCCATGATTTTTTTTTTTAGTTTTTGGCCTAGGCTGGGTTTGAACCCACCACCTCCAGCATATGGGACCAGTGCCCTACCCTTTTGAGCCACAGGCGCTGCCCCCCATAATTTTTCTTTTTGTGGGTTCTGTTTTCTTTTGAGCGGTTGTAGAAGCTAGGATTAAAAAAAGTAATAATAGATAAAGGACTGTATTTACTTTTATTATGAAAATTAATTGACAGGAATATAGATAGCAAGATTGGGGTCCTTCCATATCTCATCTTGTCAATGCAGGACAATGACTGATTGTAAAGTGTGGTGGGCGGACAATGTGTGAGTTCCTGTCGAGGTGTGCAGGTGTCCTTAATAGTCAAGGAAGAATGCTTACCTGATTTCTAAATAACATTGAATGCCTAATGTTGCAATGGTAGATTGAAGTATTATTGATAATTGCTGCCTCACCAAGTTACCAGGAATATCTGTAACATCTGGTGGTGTCAACTTGACCATCTGTGCTGGGGAGATAACTCACTGGAAGCTGCATACCACTATAAAACTGAAGTCATGCATGTATACAGATAACAAGGGCCTATGTTTATTTTATGTGACATTGCTACATGACGTTGTTGTCTACAAAGTTCATGCTTGAGAACCATGCAGTTGAGTTCCATCAAAAAAATTACAAAAAATTACCATCACGTGTTAAGTAAGTTTACAATTTGTGTTTAGCCACAAGTGGCCTGTGTGTTAAACACCCCTGTTTTATACTTACATATGTTTATTTGATTATGAGTATTGTGTTATAAATGGTTCTAATTACATAGCAAGTACAAAACTAATTTTTTTTTTTGAGACAGAGTCTCACTATGTTGCCCTTGGTAGAGTGCAGTGGCATCATAGCTCACATCAACTTCAAACTCTTGGACTTAAGTGATTCTCTTGCCTCAGTTTCCCAAGTAGCTGGGACTACAGGTGCCTGCCACAACGTCCAGCTATTTTTCAGTTGTAGTTGTCATTGATGTTTGGCAGGCCCAGGTTGGATTCGAACCTGCCAGCTCCAATGCATGTGGCTGGTGCCGAGCCCAAAATTAATTTTTAACTAGTGTCTAAGATACTTAAGTTTTTGTTGAAATTATCTTTCTTTTTAAAAACCCAATATTTAGAAAATGTGTTCATCTACATTAAAGTTGCATTTTTTTACATTGCAGTTCCTCAGTTTGAAACTACATGTAGTTACGTAGAAGCTACACTTGAAGAGTTTCTGTCCTGGAACTGTGACTATTCTAGTCTTTCTGGACCATTTAGAGATTATGATCATTCCAAATTCTGGGCTTATGCTGATTATAAATATTTCATAAGTCTATTTGAAGACAAGACAGATATTTTCCAGGTAAGTGAGTGCATTTATTTTATTCTTGGTAAGAATTTGTTCTTGAGAAAACATTACAATTTAGAATTTTTCTAGCATCTTCCTTCATTGCCTTTTCCTCTCGTAAGTAGTCACTATGAATCTTGAGTATTTTACCTATTCAAGTCAAATGATTTGGTCAAGAGAAGTGTAACGTTTGCCTCACATAGATGGGCAGCCTTCTCCTTTTCCTACTCACAGAACTGCCAGCATACCCTTCCTTTGCCTCCTTTGCCTATAAACAGTGTCTGAGTTGGTTTGGAGCATTTTAGAAGCATAGATTCTGTATAAAACTTCATTTCTTCCTGACTTCCATGTAAGTTCTTATTCAGTCAGTGAGGCAGATGAAAGTACAAAGCTGACTGCAAAGAAGCTTTCCGCTTTCCTCAAGCTGTGATCAGGCTGCTGCTGCCACTTTGCCTGCTCTGAGAGTTCAGCACAGTTATTTTCACTGGTGGTTTATGACTCAAGACTGGCTCCTGGTCTTCGGTAGTAGAAACTCTGCAGAAGTGTGGCAGTGACTTCGCCATGTGTTGACATAACTGACAGCAGTTTCCAGACTACCTCTTTCCTTCAAATGTTTTCTACCTCAAACTGCCAGTTTATTTTGTGGGGTGATTTGTAATCTCTCTGGCTCTGGTTTCTTTGTGTCTTCAATATGGGGCAAGAATGGGAGCAGTTTGGATGACTCTGCCTTGCCCCTACTCCAGCCAAGGCTCCGGAATCCCTTATCCTGCCCCTAGTGCTTTGTGAAGAGAAGTATTTCATCATCACTTAGGCTGGGCAGTGCCTGTGCCAGCATACCCTTCCTTTGCCTCCTTTGCCTATAAACAGTGTCTGAGTTGGTTTGTCACCAGCCCCATATACCGAGGGTGGCGGGTTCAAACCCGGTCCTGGCCAAACTGCATCAAAAAAATAGCTGGGTGTTGTAGCAGGTGCCTGTAGTCCCAGCTACTTTGGACGCTGAGGCAAGAGAATCTCCTAAGCCCAAGAGTTGGAGCTGTGAGCTGTTTGAGACTATGGCGCTCTACTGAGGGTGACAAAGTAAGATCCTGTTTCTAAAAAAAAAAATCATCACTTAGTACCAGGCGTCCTCAAACTATGGCCTGCGGGCCACATGCAGCCCTCCTAGGACATTTATCTGGCCTGCCAGTGTTTTTGCTGCCGCTGCCTGTCCCACTTAGCAGCCAACTCATCCCGGGGCCCGCAGTCTGGCCCCCCACTGGTCTGAGGGACAGTGAACTGACCCTTGGTTTAAAAAGTTTGAGGACCCCTGACCATTCATCCCCTGCTCCTCTCCAGCCTGTCATTATCACCCCCTCTCTGGACATTCCTCTCACAGAGGCTGCTAGCTCTTTGGTTCCTGAGTAGTTTTCCATTCAGCTTATGTTTTTCTTTCTCAAGCTGAGTCAAGATGTAAATGCTAATGTTTACCTAGTTGTTATAGTACACCTACCAATATTTTGCAGTTTTCTTTTATTAATTTTTTTTATTTTTTAGGAATGGGGTCTCTTCTATGTTGCCCAGACTAGAGTCTAAGTCCTGGGTTCAAGGTATCCTTCTGCTTCAGCCTTCTAAGTAGCTGGACTACAGGCATGCCACCACGCCTGGCTTAATTTTGCTTTTTTATTTTTTCAAAAAAAAGAGGAAAAATATGCAGCATTGCTTTGCCCTGTAATCATTAGTTGAGGATATATTTGTATTCTCACAGCCATGAAAAAAATGCATTTGTTTTGAAAGCATTCAGTAAATGGTTCTGAATCCCAAACCCCTACCAAGTCTACTATTTATTCATTTTTTAATGATAATTTTGAGGTAGGTGTCTTTTTGTATAACCTTAGTTGTGATCACTGTTGTTCTTTAATTAAAGAACCTGAAACATGTGGGAACTCACAGTTAACTTTTTTAGTACTCGGTTAGATTTCTTATACTCCCCACTTGCCACTCTGTGGATTAATTTAGTCCTTCTTCCTTCATATTTCATGCAAACATTGTGTAATAGTAATATTTATCAAGTACTTACTTGATCTTGTCACTTTTCTGGGTACTTTACATTTACAGTCCTCAAAGTAACTCCATGATCTGATAATTATCCCTATTTTTAAAAAAAATGAGGCCGAAGAGGTTAGGTAAACCTTTTCCAAGATTATATAATTAAGAAAGGGATAATCCTAATAGTCTGCCTCCAGAGCTTTAATTACTACTGTGCCTACTGAGGGATCAAGTACATTCTGCCCTTTTGGGTCTCTGCAGATGGTACTGGGGCCTTCCACCTATCCTGAGAGTAGGGTCACTCTGCCTTGATGGAATCTCTGATTTGACCCCATCAGTTGTTCTGTCCCATCCCAGGCAAGGCAGCACTGGGTAGACAAGTGACCTGTCTGTTAAGTGTGAATATAAAAGGCAGCCTTTTGGTAATGTTAGAATTCTAATTGAGCCCTTATAAAATCTGATATTTTTAGTTGAATGAATTTTCTGTCAGCTCACATTATGGCAGTTAATTCTGCTGTGAATAACCAATTCCATTAAGATTATATCATCTTTTATCTCAGCATTTTCGGTGCACCAAATCTTCTTACATCATACATACCTAAGTTGTTGTCTTGCTTTTTTTTTTTTTGAGACAGATCCTCAAGCTATCCCCCTGGGCAGAGTGCCATGGCATCACAGCTCACAGCAACCTCCAACTCCTGGGTTCAAGCGAGTCTCCTACCTCCGCCTCCCAAGTAGCTGGGACTACAGGCGTCTGCCACAACGCTTGGCCATTTTTTGGTTGCAGCCATCATTGTTGTTTGGCGGGCCTGGGCTGGGGATTCGAACCCGCCACCTTAGGTGTAAGTGGCTGGCGCCTTAGCCGATTGAGCCACAGGCGCCAAGCCTGTCTTGCTTTTTTTTATACTGTAATTCATTCAGTCACTAAGTCTTATTACATGCTATTTCAAGCTTTTTAAGTTTGTCATAAAATGGTGGGTAGTTAAACATTAAAACTTTTTTTTTTTTTTTTTTCTGAGACAGTGTCTCACTCTCTTTTCCTGGATAGAGGGCTGTGGTATCATCAAAGCTCACAACCTCAGTCTGTTTGGCTCAAGGGATCCTGTTGTCTCAGCAATCACTTCTAGTCCTGAGTAGCTGGGACTACAGGTGCCTACCACAACATCCGACTAGTTTTTCTATTTTTAGTAGAGATGGGGTCTCACTCTTGCTCAGGCTGGTCTCAAACTCCTGAGCTCAAGCAATCCACATGCTTTAACCTCCCAGAGTGCTAGGATTATAGTTACGAGCCACTGGGCCCAGCCTACGCATACTTATTAACTTGAAATAATGTCAATTATGCTTTTTTTTTTTTTGTGCTTGTACAAAGGTCTTTATTGGTGGAGGAGGGAGGCTGCAGAGTAGCACCAAGGAGGAGAGATAAGAGGAGAGAAAAGAGGGGAGAGAGATAAGGAGAGAGTGGGGAAGAGAAGAGAGAAAGAGAGAGGGCAGAGGAGAAAGGCGGGGAGGGGGGAGAGAGCTATGTCAATTATGTTAATAGAAATAATATATTTTTAAGAAAATGACTATATTAAAAAAATTGGGGGTGTCATTAGAAAGGCCGATTGTTCTACGTTTTTATAAATCTAATGTCTGGTTGAAGAAGACAACTGGATTCTTTTTTTATTTTTAATTTTTAATTACTGTGGGTACATAATGGTTGTATATGTAGCATTTATAGGTTACAGAAGATAACTAGATTCTTGTATCTGCTTCTCCATTCAAGCTGTTGCAATCTGTTGGTTTGTTTGAAGTATAGGAAGAAAATCTTGCCTCACACACATATGCAGCTGAAAAGGGGAGGAGTATTTTAACAGCCTTTTCAGATAATTGTAGATTTAACCACACAAATTTGACAAATGGCGGTTTCTTAAAGGTTCGTTAGTTGCAATATAGTCTGAAACCATAATGAATGAACTCATTGTATTCCATTAATAAAATCTATTGGTTTGTCTTACACAGGATAGATCTTATGTGATGTCATTTGGGGCCATTTGGAAAATATTGGTTTACTGGGTTACTGTATGTTGTGTATAATGTGCTCCCATGTTTCTGGCCTAAACTTCTAGGAAAAGGTCCCTGAGAAAGTGGCTGACTGATAGCCAGGAGAGACATATCTGGGGAGAGCTAATGCTGTCCTGGTAAATGTACAGATTTCACCACCCTGTCACGGCCTTCTTTGTGAAGGCTGCCCCTCCCTTTCTCCCAGGAGCCCTTCCTCCCTGCTGTTATCAGGGCTACAGTAGACATGGTCATCTCCCTATCTGGTGGTGGGAGCTTCTGAGGCTCCTCAGCCCATGGGTAGCCAGTTTAGTCCCTAGGGCCTGCATAGGTATTCCAGTCCCCTTCTTATGGACAGACCTTGGGGTCTGTGAGGCCAAGGCCCTCCCCTCACGTGATCATGGCCTGCCTCAACAGCATTGCCAATACTCCCTCTCCTGATCACAGTGCTTGGTTGAGGCCACTCTGATCTTCCTGGACTGGAGCCCCGCGTGCATGGCAGGCCCAGGTGGGAGGACCTATGACCCTGGATTCCCATATTACCCATGTATAAAGCACATCCTCATTTTTCCCTCAAAAATTTGGGCCCAAAAGTGCACATTTTACAGTGTAAAATATAATATGTAGATTTTCCAAATGCTGACACATTTCAGTATACTTGATACTTTTTTTTGAGACAGAGTCTCACTATGTTACCCTGGGTAGAGTGCTGTAGCATCACAGCTCACAGCTATGTCAAACTCTTGGGCTTAAGCGACTCTCTTGCCTCAGCCTCCCAAGTAGCTGGGACTATAGGCACCCACCATAAAGTCCAGCTATTTTTTGTTACAGTTGCACCAAGCCTACTTGATACATTTTGTTACTTCAAAAGTCATGTTAGTAACACCACCATTCTCTTCAGAAAGCTCTTTAAGTATTAAGAAACTTTTAAGCTTATGTATTTCAAGATACAGTTCCCAAAATCATTTTCTTTTTCTTTTGTTTTTGAGATAGAGTCTTACTATGTCGCCCTCAGTAGAGTGCTATGGCATCACAGCAACCTCAGGCTCTTGCTTAAGCAATTCTCTTCCCTCAGTCTCCTGAGTAGCTAGAACTATAGGTGCCCGCCACACAATGCCCAACTATTTTTATTTTTTTTTAATTGTAGTTGTTTGTTTAGCAGGCCCAGGCCAGGCTTGAACCCACCAGCCGCTGTGTATGTGGCTGGCACCATAACCACTGATCTATGAGCACTGAGCCACACCAAAGTCATTTTCTTTCAGTTCAAAATATTTTCTCTTATTGGGAGTGGGGGAAGTACAGTGGCAAGATAGGGTCTTTGTCACCCCGGCTGGAGTGCAGTGGCACATTTTTAGCTCACTACAATCTCAGACTCCTAAGCTCAAGCAGTCCTTCTGCCTCAGGCTCCTGAACAGTTGGGACTACAAGTGTGTGCCACCACACCTGGGTAATTTTAAATTGTTTTGTAGAGACAAGGTCTCACTCTGTTGCCAGGCTGGTCTTAAATCCCTGGGCTAGAATCAGCCTCCCAAAGTGCTGGAATTATAGGTGTAAGCCACCATATCTAGCCCAAAAATATTTTCTAATTTCTCTTATGCTTTATTCTTTGACTTACTGATTGTTTAGAAGTGTAATGTTTAATTTCTTTTGTGTGTGTGTTTCCATAAAATTTTATTTATTTCAAATTTTAAATTTTATATACTTTTTACATATCACAAAATATTATCCTTCTTCAGATTTTTACCCCCAACCATTTAAAAATATGAAAAACATTCTTAGCTTTAAGACCATGCAAATCAGACTGATAGGCCAGATTTGACCCTCTGACTACAGTTTGCTGACCCTGCTATTGGGCCATTCCAGCTAGCTTGGGCTTCTCATAGTGTTATAATGTTTAATTTCAAGTATTTGGAGATTTTCCAGCCATCTTCCTGTTATTGATTTTTAATTTAATTCTGTTGTGGTCAGAGAACATACTCTGTGTGATTTGAGTCCTTTTAAATTTACTGAATCTTGTTTATGGCCCAGAATAAACATTAGTCAGGCTTGACAAATGTTCCATGTGCACTTGAAAATAATGTGTATCCTTTTGTTGGCTGGAGTCTTTTATACATGTTTATTAGTTCAAGTTGATTGTTCAGATCTCCTCTATCCTAACTGATTGTTGGTATATTTGTTCCAGCTATTATATAGAAAGGGGTATTGGAATCCCCCAACTCTAATTGTGTATTTGCCTTTCTCTCATTTTAGGTTGGTCAGTTTTTGTTTCGTCTATTTTCAAGCTGTTAATAGGTTTACACACATTTGGGATTATTATGTCCTCTTGATCAATTGAACTTTTGTCATGATGAAATGAATTGAACTTTTATCTGTACCTTGGATTTCCTTGATCTGATATTTACTTTGTCTGTCTCCTTTGTTTAGTTTGAAAAAGGAGTACTTACTCTGTGATTCCATTTCTGTAAAATTCTCAATCTTGGGAAATATTTATAGTGATGGAAAGTAGGTAAGTAGTTGTCTGAGAATGAGGGCATAGGATGGATTATGAAGGGACACTTGGAAACTTTAGGACTGATGAAAATGTTTGTCATCTTGATTGTGGTAATGGTTTCTCAGCTATATATCTATGTAAAAATTCATCACATTGTAGAATTGAAATATGTACTGTTTGTTGCATGTCAATTATACTCCAATAAAGCTGTTTAAAAGAATACAGCATTACTACTACACTTTGGTTATACTATCTCAATAATAAGTTTTATTCACTATTGCTTTTATACCATTAGTGCAAATATCAACGCAGTGAAATAGCAAGTAACACCTTAGTGGTATTATGAAAATAATGCTGACCTTACAGATCCCCTGAAAGGGTTTCAGGGCAACCCCCCTCCCCAGGAGTCTTCTGATCACTTTGAAAACCTCTGCTTTATAACATCACTTCTATAATTATTCTTCTAGTTCTGACTTCTCTAATTAATTCTATAACAGTTCCATATGAAAATACTTTTCAAGTCATGTTCTAGATTAAAATTAAAATATTTTAACATTTTATGCCTTAAAATTAGGTTAGGATAGCATTTAAGACCCTCCCCAATGTGGCCGATCTTACCTTTCCAGTCCTGCCTAAGCCCCATTTCCAGTCACCCCACTGTCCTGTGTTCTCTTTTACCCTCTGGCCTTTGCTCATGACCCTCTCAATTTCTGCCTGTTAAAGTTTTAGCTCTTAGGGCCTGGCTCAGATACAGCCTTCTAACCACATCTTAACCACTTGTACTCACATCCATTTATCCAGCTTCATTCCTATAGTTTTATTTGGATTGTTATTTTGGGCTATGTTTTATAACTTTTTGTTCTCCCAAACTACTAACATACTCCTGAATACATAATAAATATTTGAATGATCACACATTCAGCCTTGTCAAATTCCATGCTGCTTTTTCCCAGATGGCTGTCGTCAGTTACTGTGTCAGGGAACCAGCCCCAAGATTTTCCAGCCATCTTCCTGTTATTGATTTTTAATTTAATTCTGTTGTGGTCAGAGAACATACTCTGTGTGATTTGAGTCCTTTTAAATTTACTGAATCTTGTTTATGGCCCAGAATAAACATTAGTCAGGCTTCCTAGGGGCCTGGTAGGACAAGAAACCAACAGAAAGTTATTATGAAAGTCATAGAGAAATAATAGACAAAGACAAAGAGATAGTTTTAAGAGCTATCCTGGGAATTCAGGAGGCGGCACACCCTTCTTCATGAGGCCTCCAGTAAGCCGCTTCGATTATCAGATTAGCTCTGTATTTATTTCATACATCAGTGTGAAATAAATCATAAATTTATAATCATAAATTTTATGAAGGCAAGGCAAACAATCCTGTCATGGTTCTTCCTGCATTTGCATTTCTATAACTGGACTAACTCTACAACTAATTACATTAATTGCGTAGATTTACTTGGCTACTTTTTACTGTTTTAAGGTAAATGGTCATAATACAAACAGAGTCTTGATAAGGTAGTCAATTAGAGACTGACTCAAGGACCAAATCCTAGCTGACCCATAGTCACACATCACAAATGTGAATGTTTCAATACTCTGACAGCCTTGTTTCCAGACAGATAGATTCCTCTGGTTCAGGTAAGGTGACAGAAGAAGAGATATTTCTTCTTTTCTGGTCTGGAGCAAGTCTTTCTGTGTTGAACAAGTTCAAAGATTCCACATTATTAACTCCCAAAAAGCACTCTCCCGAGCACATAGCCCACCCTGGCAGAAAACTGTCTCAAGGACTCTAGCCTGCAGCTTCACAGGCAGCTGTGGGGGAGAGGGGATATTCAACACTCCAGGCTTCAGGATATTAAAGTGACAGAGTCTCACACTTTGCACTCAAAGCCAGGAAATTGTGTCCTCATCAATCCTCTATTACTGTCTCCCCTTGTCCACATTTAGTTCCCTATTCCTAATAATATTTCTAATCTACTAACAATTAAAAATTGAATATTGGTTTCAAAATTATAAAATCATTATTACTAGTAATGCGAGCACATCGAGATGACTTTTCCCTTAAGTATCCCCACATGTACTCTTCACACTGTTTTAGGTATTCCCACATGTACTCTTCACACTATGTTTAAACTTGAACTTTGGCCTAGGTCTTATGACCAAGGCCAAGAAATCCGGTAGTCATACTCATCAGAGTATGGAGAATGTTAAGACAGGTCAAAGAGGTGATAGTCTGGCCATGCAGGCCTGTGGTAAAGGGTATATGGATTTAATTCTACATGCAAAACAAGGGAATGATGTGAGTTATTAGATTTTCATTAATAGATTTTAGGAAGATCACTGTTGCTGCTAGGAAGGGAATGGATTAGAGACAAAGATTGTGTAGAGTGCTTTGGCAATCCAGTAGAGAAAGGTTGAAAGAAGTGACATTTAAACTGAGTCTTAAAAGAGAAATATTATTTGGGGTGTGAGAAATATGAATTGAGACAATGACAAGACAAGCCACACAGAGGCAGTGGCAGGAACAAAGGTATGGAGATATATGGTCCACCCTGAGAAAGCTGAAGAAATGGTATAACCATAGTTCTCATATCAGATCCTGTGTCCTCTTTGCTATTCTGAAATGCAATTTTCAGGTAACATAATTACCTTCACATGTAAAGTAATGAATTTTTTTAAACTGCTAAAATGCCTAAGCTGTAAAATACAGAAAAATTTAAGCAAATATGTATTTCAATGTGTAAATAGTCAAGCACAACACGTGAGAAGACATAATTAATTAGATCCTTGCAGCTTTAGGAAAAATTTCAGTTTTTAAAAATTAAGAGCTACAAAAAACTTTATTCTCAGAAATATGAAAATCTGAAAGAAATTGACCAATACTTGGAAGCATGCCAACTTCCTGGACTTAATCAGAAAGAATTGAAAATGCTGAACAGATTTATATCAAGTACTGAAATAGAATCAATTACACAAAATTCTCCCAAAAAAGAAGAGTCCAGGACCAGATGGCTTCACATCAGAATTCTGCCAAACCTTTAAAGAGGAACTAGTACCTATATTATTCAACCTTTTCCAAAACTTTGAAAAAGAAGGAATACTTCCTAAGACATTCTATGAGGTCAATATCACCCTGATCCCCAAACCAGGAAAAGACCCAACAAGAAAAGAAAACTATAGACCAATATCTTTAATGAACATAGATGCTAAGATATTCAATAAGATCCTAGCAAACAAAATCTAGCAACACATCAAACAAATTATACACCATGACCAAGTGGGTTTTATCCCAGGGTCTCAAGGTTGGTTCAATATCTGTAAATCTATAAATATAATAAATCACATAAACAAACTAAAAAACAAAGACCATATGATTCTCTCAGTAGATGCAGAAAAAGCTTTTGACAATATCCAGCATCCTTCCATAATCAGAACACTTAAGAAAACAGGTATAGAGGGGACTTTTCTTAAACTGATAGAGGCCATCTACAGCAAATCCACAGCCAATATCATATTGAATGGAGTAAAATTGAAAACATTTCCACTCAGATCAGGAACCAGGCAAGTTTGCCCATTGTCTCCAATGCTTTTTAACATTGTAATGGAAGTCTTAGCCATCACAATCAGGCAAGAGAAGGTGATCAAGGATATACATACAGGGTCAGAGGAGATCAAACTTTCACCCTTTGCAGATGACATGATTTTATACCTGGAAAACCCCAGGGACTCAACCACAAAACTCTTAGAAGTGATCAAGGAATACAGTAGCATCTCAGGATACAAAAATCAAAACTCACAAAGCAGTAGCTTTCAGATATAACAGTAATAGTGAAGCTGAAAAACAGTCAAAGACTCTATTCCCTTTACAGTTGTGCCAAAGATGAAATATTTAGGAATTTACCTAACAAAGGACGTGAAAGAGCTCTATAAAGAGAATTATGAAACTGTGAGAAAAGAAATAGCTGAAGATGTTAACAAATGGAAAAACATGCCATGCTCATGGCTGGCAAGAATCAACATTGTTAAAATGTCCATATTACCCAAAGCAATTTACAAGTTTAATGTGATCCCTATCAAAGCACCACCATCATACTTTAAAGATCTTGAAAAAATAGTACTTCAGAAATATGAACAAATCAGGAGGAATCACACTACCAGACTTCAAACCATACTATAAATCTATAGTGATCAAAACAGCATGGTATTGGCACAAAAATAGGTAGATGTATGGAATAGAATTGAGAACCAAGAGATGAACCAAGACACTATTGTCATTTGATCTTTGATTAGCCCATCAAAAATATAAAGTGGGAGAAGATTCCCTATTTAACAAATGGTGCTGGGTGAATTGGCTGGCGACTTGTAGAAGACTGAAACTGGGTCCACACCTTTCACCATTAACAAAAATTGACTCTCACTGGATAAAACATTTAAACTTAAGACATGAAACTATAAAGATTCTTGGAGAGAGTGCAGGAGAAACACTTGAAGAAATTGGCCTGAAAGAATACTTTATGAGGAGGACCTGCCGGGCAATTGAAGCAACACCAAAAATACATTACTGAGATCTGATCAAACTAAAAAGCTTCTGCACAGCCAAGAGCACAGTAAGTAAAGCAAGCAGATAGCCCTCAGAATGGGAGAGGATATTTGCAGGTTATGCTTCTGACAAAGGTTTGATAACCAGAATCCACAGAGAACTCAAACTTATTAGTAAGAAAAGAACAAGTAATCCCATTTAACAGGATTTGAACAGAAAGGACTTGAACAGAAGCTTCTCTGTAGAAGATAGGCTCATGGCCTATAGACACATGAAAAAATGCTCATCTTTAATCATCAGAGAAATATAAATCAAAACCACTTTGAGATATCATATAACTCCAGTAAGAAGTGGCTCATTTAACGGAATCCCAAAACTACAGATATTGGTGTGGATGTGGAGAAAGGGGAACACTTTTTGGAAAGACGTATGGAGAATACTCAGGGATCTAAAAGCAGACCTGCCATTTGATCCTGCAGTTCCTCTACTAGGTGTATATCCAAAAGACCAAAAATATCTTTATAAAAAAGATATTTGTACCAGATTGTTCTTTGCAGCTCAATTCATAATAGCCAAGTCATGGAAGAAGCACAGGTGCCCATCAACCCATGAATGGATTAACAATTGTGGTATATGTATGCCATGGAATATTATGCAGCCTTAAAAAAGGTGGAGACTTTACCTCTTTTACATTTACATGGATAGAGCTGGAACATATCCTACTTAATAAAGTATGTCAAGAATGGAAGAAAAAATATCCAATGTACTCAGTACTACTATGAAACCAATTTAAAATCACTCACACTTTCATATGAAGAATAGATCACAACTATGGCCCAAGATGAAGGAGGGAGGAGAGGGAGAAGGTCAGATCAAGGGAGGGTGAATGGTGTGATCACGCCTATGGTGCCTAATGCAAGGGTACATGTCGGATCTATTAGAATAGGGTATAAATGTCTTAACACAATAATTAAGTAAACGAGATGAGGTATATATTAACCAGTATGATATAAGCATTCCTAATTCTGTATGAAATTAGCACATTGTACCCCATAAATGCATTAATGTATACGTAATCTATGTGTTTATGATTTAATAAAAAAAATCCTGATTTAAAACAATATGTATATGCTGTTTTGATCACTATAACCTTGTAGCATAACCTGATGGTTAATACTTCCTAGAATTGCATTGGCTGTTCAGGGTTTTTTCTGATTCCATATGGAATGAAGAGCTATTTTATCAGGTTCTTCAAAGTATAACATTAGTACTTTAATGGGGATGGCATTAAATCAGTAGATTGGTTTGGGTAGTATAGACATTTTAACAACATTATTTCTTCTCAGCCATGAGCCTGTTAACGTTCTTCCATTTGTTAATGTCTTCTTGCATTTCTAAGTGGAAATACTTGCAGTTTTACTTGATTCAGTATAGTATTGGCTGTGAGTTTGTCATAGATAGCTCTTCTCAGCTTAAGAAATGTCCCATCTATGCCTATTTTCTTAAGTGTTCTTGTCAGAAAAGGATGTTGAATTTTGTTGAATGCTTTTTCTGCATCTATTGAGAGGATCAAAACATCTTTGTTTTGTTTCAGCTTATGTGGTAAATTAATAAATTACATTTATGGACTTGCATATGTTGAACCAACCTTGCATCCCTAAGGTAAAGCCTTCCTCATCATGACATGTAATTTTTTTAATGTGTTGATGTATTCTGTTTGCTAGGATTTTATTGAGTATTTTTGCATTGATATTCATTAGTGAAATTTGTAGTTTTCCTTTTTCATTGGGTCTTTCCCTGGTTTTGATATCAGGGTGATATTTGCTTCATACAACATGTTGGGGAGAGTTCCTTCTCATTTTTGAATAGGTTCTACAGTATAAATACACATTCTTGTTTGAAGGTATTGTAGAATTGTGGTGTAAAACTATCTGGTCCAGGACGTTTTTTTTGTTGGAAGCTTTTTTATTGTTGCAATTTCAGTGCTTGATATTGGTCTGTTCAAGATTTCTATTTCTTCCTGGTTGAGTCTAGGGAGGTAGTGTGATTCCATGTATTGGTCCATTTCCTCCACATTTTCAAATTCTGGGCATGGAGTTTTTGTAGTAATCAGAGAAGTTTTGTTTTTTTTTTTAATCTCTGTGGTATCTGGTTATTTCCCCTTTTTTGTTTCTAATTAATCTAAAACGCTTCTGCACAGCTAAGGACATAACAAAGCAAATAGTCTTCAAAATGGCAAAAGATATTTTCAAGTTCAGAATCTGACAAAGGGCTAATAACCAGAATCTATAGAAAACTCAAAACTGATCAGCAGGAAAAGAGCAAACAATCCCATTTATTCATTGGGCAAGAGACGTGAACAAAACCTTCTCCCCAAAAGACAGATGAATGGCCAACAAATACATGAAAACTGCTCATCATTCCTAAAAATCAGAGAAATGCAAATCTAAACCACCTTGAGCAATCTCCTAACCCCAGTGAGAACAGCCCACATCACAGAATCCCAAAGCTGTAGATGCCAATCTGGGTATGAAGACAAGGGAACAATTGTATACTGTTGGTGGGATTGGGATTGCAAACTAATATAGCCTTGTGGAAAGAAGTATGGAGAATCCTCAGAGAGCTAAAAGTAGACCTTCCATTTGATCCTTCAATCCCATTACTAGGTATTATCCAGAAGAAAAAAGTCATTTTACCATAAAGATATTTGCACTAGACTGTTTATCACATCTCAATTCATAATCACCAAGATGTGGAATCAACCCAAGTGCTCTCCTAAATGGATAAGTAAACTATGGTATCTATACAATGGAATACTATTCAGCCATAAAAAGAGAGACTTTACATCTTTTGTATTTACCTGGATGGATTTGGAGAATATCCTACCAAGTGAATTATCACAAGAATGGAAAAGCAAGTATCCAGTGTACTTTAATACTAATATGAAACCAGTACTCGAGTAACTACATGCCCACATGAGAGAAAAACACGACTGCATTCAAGTGGAGAGGGGAGAGGAGGGAGGAGGTTTGATGTGCTCTCACCTAATGGGCATAATGTAAAGGTATATGATACACTTCCTAGGTGAAGGGCTCAACTATAACTTGGACTTTACCTAACAAACACAAACAATATAACATAATTATTTGTACCCTTATATCAATCTGAAATTTTTAAAAAAGAATCATTTTAACTTGTTTCTTCTTAGCTAAGAAAAATCTCCTTTTTTTTTTTTTTTGCAGTTTCTGGCTGGGGCTGGGTTTGAACCCGCCACCTCTGGCATTTGGGGCCACAGATGCCTGGCTATTTTTATGGTTGTTTAGCTGGCCTGGGTCAGGTTCAAGCCCACCAGCCTGGGTGTATG